>JAOTAY010000007.1:30765521-30780894 GCA_025629805.1 Erythroxylum baracoense | reverse complement strand
TCTTGCTAACATTTTAGTAATCACAGAAGTCTTTCCTTTTTTAACATTTCCTTTCCCTTTTTGCATGCAATGTATGTGGCATTATATATCAAATAATTGAATTAGCAGAAATTAAGGTTTAAGACTTTTAAGTCAAAACTTTGTATCAATAAATAATCAAATGGGCTTTTCTACTTTTGCTATTTCAGCAGCTTGAAAACCAAAATGTGCAAACTGAATTCTGGACTTTGTATATGAGGTAGATGAGTTTTGGGCATATCAATTGAGATTTTGCACTTCCTACTGACAATCAAGAAGTGTTGAATATCAGTTCTTAATTATGGAATTGATAATATTTTGATATTATACCTCAAATGGAATCGTGATATCTCTTGCTGAGCTCACTCATCAAGTATTTTGTTGGTTATCCTGTCAACAATGCAGGGAAGCTGCCACTGCGTTGTCCAAGAGACATGCTCATGGATCTTTACCGGTTGAAAACTTTGATATAGAGCTTGAAGATCAGAGTGGACAGAAAGTGCACTTCTCAGAGACAGATCGACAGTATGATGCCCTATAGATTTTGTTGTTACTTTTGCTAGCTTTTATTTGAATGTGTTTGTTGTTCATTTTTCACGTGAAAAAAAAATAACCCTGACATTTTTTGGCAGGGGAATAATGATGGCTCTGATGCTCCATGCAAATGGAAAGCGTCTGATAAGAAAGCAAATGTTCAAAGATGCACTAGAAGTGCTCACCATGGCAGAGGTGAGTTACATATCCATATGTTTAAAAAAGCAAACACAATTCAATATAGTTATCTAGTGAAACCATTTGGTATACATCTTTAACTTGATATCTGATACTAGTTTGAACAGGCAATGAGATATAGATTCAATGGCTTTGGTTATTTTGATAAAGTGACCTCAGTGTGATCCTCTGCCTCTTATGTATTATTCAAGTCTTCTTCAATTATATATCATTTTTAGCAAACCTTTTGAAGAAAATGTTTTTTATTTGACTAGTGTTGTCCGTTTAATAATTTTCCAATTCTATCAAAAAATTCAGTGGATGGAAAATATTACTAATGCTGAATATCTTTGACTGAATAATACAGGAGGCTTTCTCTCTTTGCAATACCAAGGCCATTGAAGTGAGTGTCTCATTCTTTTAACAGATTTGGATGATCCAATGTATGTAATCTCCTTAAATTTCTTAACTTTAAATATCACTGATCGATCACTTGGGTTTGGTCAATATTTTGGTTGTTTCAGTTTATTGACAATGTTCCGATACTACAAATAGACATGGTTTGGTGTTACTTTTGCCTCCAAGATGTTGCTTGGCTCTCAGTGGCAGGAATACGGCTTGAAAAGGCTAGAGAAGGACTTGAGCGTGCTCATGGCAAGGATGCCGAGCGTTTCAGACTCCTTCAAGCTGGCCAATCTTCAGGACTGGCATTGTCAGTAATGACTTTTTCAGCATGTGAATCTTATCAGCTTTGTTTTGAAATTTGAACTGACGTTGCCTGCTCTATTTTGTAGATATCTGAGATTGGAGCTTTTGGAAGGAGTTGTTGCCTACCACAATCACCAGTTTGATAAATCTAGGAGGTTCTTGGTCTCTGCACAAACAAAATTCCTGCAGGTTAGATATATTTGTGCTCTCCTTGTCACAGTCGTACCATGAATTTGGCAAGTGCAAGCTTGTTAACTACATGATTTCTTAACTTGGCTGTTTCAATTGAAGGTTCTAAATGATGTTACTAAGAAATAAAAAGTGTATATATGTGGATGGAACTTCTGTATCCTTGGTCTTCTACCAAAATTGAATCACATATTCCAGATATGAATGTATATATCCACAATGTGATCTTTGTGCAAAGTAGTTGCTCATAGGATGCAAACTTGCTTTCAAATACAGAATTATGCGCAGCAAGAAGATTGGAAATTCATATTAATGGAGTATTACTGTTCCAATGCATATACCCATACACGTTCTCATATGAACGTTCACAGTCTTGTGTTTGCCTACCTGTTTCTGAATAATTGTGAATTTCTTTTTATCTTTTGTTTTCTTTTCTTGTTAATGAAACTCATTATTTAGAAATAAGAAAGTTGCAGGTAATCTGTATCTCGTCCTTAATTTTTCTTTCACTTAATGTGTTTGTTATGTAGTTTAACTGCTGCTTTCCTATATACTGAAACTTCTATTATTATTTTCAGCTACAAGTATCAGATGAAGCCTTATCACTTGTTATGAGCATGGGATTTAAGGAACAAGATGCAAAGAGGGCTCTGAGAATGTGTAATCAGGTTGTTGAGAGGGCTGTTGAGTTTTGCATTGAGGAGAAGGCTAAGAGAGCACAGAAACATGAGGATGATATTCAGCGAAGAAATGAAATCAAGTATGTTCCAGTATTTACTCTTTTTCCTTTCCTGTCAAACAATGCTGTTGCTTTAATGTGACAAGTTTACAGGGAGCAAAAGCAATATGGAGTAACACCCTTAAAGAAGGCAGTTGATCTCCAGAGATTACAGGAGTTGATCGCCATAGGGTTAGTAGTCATTTTGGTATCCATATTGTTTAAATTGAAACTTCCATATCGGATTCACCCAAGTTTTGGCAGATAATCTGTCTATGATATCTTCTATTCTTCTTTACATCGATAATCACCGTATAAGACCCTATCAAGATGTCTTTGATTTTTCAGGTTTGAGAAGGAGCTTGCTGCTGAAGCTCTTAGAAGGAATGAGAATGACACTCAGAAGGCATTGGACGATTTGACAAATCCGGAGGCCAATACCACCATACAGGTTTGTTAAGTTACTGTCTGAATGCATTTCATTTCGTTTCAAGCTTTTACTATTGGTGTTTCTACAGCGTGATATAGAGACTAGAAAAAGGAAAAGACAGCAACAAGCAGCGGATAAAAAAATTGAACAGCTTGTGGAAATGGGTTTCGAGCGATCAAGAGGTATGACTAAGGTGTCTAAATTTCCTGGTTTTAATTCCTAGTCTGATTCAGGTATAGAGTGAATGCTGACATCCAGTGTGTCTGAATCATCCCTTTATAGTGGTTGAAGCCGTTCGAGCCGGTGGTTCACTTCAACAAATAATGAATCAACTGCTCACACAACCTGAAGCAAACCCCCAAGTTGCAGATAACAACAGCATCAGTATACCTGATAAGTTATCGACCGACTCTGCGGCTGAAGGTATAGATGGAAATGACTTAGTTAATGATGAACTTGTCGGAGGTTCATCAGGCAGCAAAACTGAACAGCGTGATGTAGAGATGGAGGATGAAATTGCAGAAGAAATATCAAATGCGGATGCTTTTTCTGACTATGACATTGAAGTAACAAAAGAAGGTGAAGCCATAGCTGAATACTTATCTTTGCTAGATTCAGCAGGAGACAAAGGAAAGGAAGCATCGTCTTCCAAGTGAAGAGTATGCATGACAAAAATAACAGAACTGACATGCACTCTGTGCATGGATGTAAAGAATCGAGCTTTAAGTATTTACCCTGAAGGTTATGCACAAGCAATTAGTAGACGCTGTAACAAAGACCATCTTTAAGAATGGAAAAGAAACTTCATCATTTCAACCAAAGCCTGGGTTGGGCCTTAACAGCCAGAGTCTACATTCTTTCTCCTATGCTATTTTCGTGATTTCATTTCCACTAATGAGATTCCGGGTGATTCATTTGCTCTTGGTCAGAATGTCAGCTTTCTTCGCATAGACCTTCGGAGTCCTATTCGTCCTTAAGATTCATTTCAATTAAGATGTCAGTAGTTTGGGTCGGACTCGGGCCGCCCTAGGCTCAGCTCAGCCTGGCCACAATCAACGCGGGCCGCAGGCTGGCCCGTAGCCCGATGAGTCACAGGCAGGTTAGGTCAAATCCAGCTTGTTTATATTTTTTAAAAACGGCACCATTTTATCTTACCGTAAGTTAGGTTGAGTCGAAATTGCCATCTCTAATCTCAATTATCAATATTTTAATAATTATCTAACCTCGAAACAAATATTTATAATGGTAATAAGTCACGGAAAAAAGCTTTCGTCTTTAAGTAAATAAAATAAAATAAATGTATATGTAAAAGGAAAAAGCTACTACAGTGAAAATTGTGCCTACTCACTAAAACTGTTATCCTGGTTTGCATCTAAATTTTGCCAAGAAAAACTTTACCTCAAGGCCCGGATTGGTTCTTGTGAATTCTTCTGTGAAAAGTCAATTTTTTCTTAAAATTTATATTATCATATTTAGTTTATTTTTTTTAGTAGTTAAGGAAGTAAAACTTTTTCAATTTTAAGAAAATAGTAGCACTTTATTTGAATTCTAAATCTCATCATCTCATTAGTATTTAGATTACTTTCTTCTAGAATTCAATCTAAAAAATACGCTAGTCAATTCAACCATTTTTTCTCTCTCAACTCAACGGCAACTCTTTAATAATAATAATAATAATAATAATAATAATAATAATTGTAATTAATGCAATTAATAAAATTAATAAGAATAATAATAAGTAGAAAATTAATAATAATAATAAAATCGATAATAATAATAATAATATTAATAAAACTAAAAATTAATAAAATTAATAAAAATATAATTAATAATTATTAGAAAAATAACAATTATTATTATTATTATTAATATGAATAACAAAATTAATAAGAATAATAAAACTAATAATAATTATTATTATTAAAAAATTAATAATAATAATAATATTATAAGAAGAAGAAGAAGAAGAAAAATAATAATAAAGAATTTAGTAATAATAATAATAATTAAAAAAATTTAGTAGTAGTAGTAGTAATAATAATAATATCAACAACAACAATAATAATAATAATAAATGTAACTAATAAAAAATAAATTTAGTAATAATAAAATTATTAATAAGTAGAAAATTATTAATAATAATTATTAATATAAGAATAATAAATTTAATAATAATGTACTATTTGTATTTTTATTTTCATTGTTAAAAAAAATTAAATTTTGATTTAAAATTTAAAATTTATCTTTATATTCGGTTGAAATTTTTTATATATTTTTCAATACTATATTTATGATATAACAACATTATATGATTAGAATATCATGATTGAAAATATGAACATTTAATAATATAACTTGTATTATAAATTAACATTATTTAATGATTTCAATTTTTATTTAGTTTGTAGGAATATAATTGAAAACACAAGTCAAAATTAAATTATATTTCATAAAATAATATTACATACCAAAAATTATAATAAGAATCCACCAAACTTTCCTACTAGAATTTTTATAAGTATCTAAATATGTGAATATCTTTACTTTCTATAGATTTATTTTCCGAGGAATCAGATTTTCAATTCACTTTAGTTTCCTGCCAACCAAACAGAGCCTAAATGGTAATAACCCGTTTAAAAAATAAAAAAGACTCGAGTATTTGGCAATGGCAAATTTCAGATAATGCTTCATTCGTCTGAACCATAGTTGGATGGATTTTCACCCTGTGCTACCATTAGGATCTGTTTATCTTCAGTTTTGTCTTTCTCAGCTCTAGTTCCCTTATGGTCCTTGGAGAAAATGTTGCAGTTAATGGTGTGCCACACTGGTCTCTCTTCTTGGAACAATCTGCAGTCAAAAGTAGATGGCATTGCATCAATATTTACTAGACAGAACACTAACTTCCGCAGTGCCAACATGGCACTTGTCAAGAAAACAGTGGTTTAATCTTTTCAACACCAGAGACAGCTCTCTATTATCTGTATATAGTGTTGGCTTGTTACCTATTGACCAAAAAGGATTCAGCTAAACCTCTAAGATATCTGAATAAAGAATGATACTGTTTAACAATATCAGATCTATCCCTTCTGATCTAGCATCACTTGTTCTACTACCCAGGTAGAGTTAAAAGAAACTTACGGATGCTTGCAAAGCATCGGGGACTGTATTGTAAGCGCATATTTGCAAGTAGATAGCTCCGTGATTGAACTAATCATTGCTCTAGGCTCTGAGCATACAAATCTTACCTGTGCATTTATAGATGGGAAAAAATACATAAAATTAGGGGTAAAAGAAAAGAGAAAAATTCTTGCTGCAAACATTTCTTTAGTACATACTTCAGTTTCTCGGGGATGATTTGTTAGATCGCAGGTGGTTCCATTTGTATACTGATGTGAATGATACCTGAACAACTAGTAGATTACAGTGGTTAGAACCTTGTTCCTTGAAAGCACCCCTCCTAAGTTTTATTGAATGTGTAAAAAATCATACCTTTGAGATGCATCTTTTGAACGAGGATCTTTTAGAGTAGAAATGTCGGACAGATTCTGGTTAAAGGCAGCTGTAGCCTCCTCATCATAGACACCCAAGACAAATTCTTGAACCAACTATAATGAAAATATTTTCTCTGGGTCAGATAATTGCACGACAATATGGAAAATGAATTAAGAAAAGCACATTCTTGAAATGTAGGCATAGACATGCGGTCATAGGTAATGGATAAAGGGGTTAGTGCTGCAGAACAGGTTTTTATCGTTCCAGTAATTAGTAAATGAAATAAATCATCCGAGACCATACAATAAATCAGATGGCTACTGCAATCTCTAATACTATGACAAGCATTGCTACAAACATGTAATGGACATATATCGACACCAGGTTAAATTAATTATCACGAAACTCAATCACTACCTTTCAATACACGTATATCAGCATACTTACTAACAAATAAAGAAATGTTATGTCAAGAATATGAGAATCAATTAAGTTTTTACCTTATCATCTTCTCTATGTATTTGCCTCAACTTCTTCTGATAGCAGAATTCATAAGACCACCAACCCTCTTGCTGCATCAACAACCAAAATAATTCATGGATGAAAACAAAAGTTTATTCCAAACCAAAAGACAAAATAGGCAAACAAATAAGTGCAAGTAGTAGTTTGCCCATCCAACCCCCTTCTCCCACCTCCCAAAAAGCACAAGGGTCAACTCAGCAGGTACAAGTGTTTAAGACATTTTCAAGGTGACCGGGGAATCAGACACTGACCCTGAGAAAACACTGGTCCTTCAATACTTCAAGTAGCTCATCTGGTGTCTTCATGCTAACCCGTTTCTCAGTTTCCACAATCATGCTGCTAATATTTAGCTGACTAACTGGCTTTCCAGTCTTGGTTTTCTCCACTTTGGGTAAGAAACATAAATAACTCTGCCCATTTTTTTTTGGCATCACAACTGATTCTTGGTCTTCATCCTGCAAAGATTTTGGCAGCCATATATGTCATAAACACTCAGACTAAACACAGAAACATTCAATGCAATAAACAAAGAACAAGGAGGATTGAATTAAAGGTTACAGTGATCTGAGACAGTGAGTATTAAACTAGCATAGGAACACAGTTTTTGAAATTGAAGTCAATAGGCACAAGGAATACGATCTCTATCTTTTAATGGAAACTGTTTCCAAATTTGAAAACAGCCTCTTTATTAGTTAGGGTAAGACTGCGTACTACAAGACCTCCTCAAATCCCGCGTTTCAGCGGGATTTATAATGGGTGTTGTTGTTGTTGTTGTAATTGTATGTTATCCATTTATTTGTGTTGTTTTCCATCTACTATGCTATATCTTTACTAGTCATACCTATACATCATATCAATATGATACAGAGAAATGGCTTGCCCATGGAGATTCATGTAATAAGATGGTCAAAATAATGCAAGCAGCTAGAACCACAAAAAGGGTACTCATCTGCTCACTGATTGAATAGAAAAACCAATATACATGAACCATAGTCTTACGCACAGGATGATAAGGTGAGTCTTCTGGATGGAATTCAATCTTATACTTCGGCCCTCGGGAGCTGCGACTTAACGTCCCACCTGCCATCGCAAAAATCTTTTAAATGTGTATCCAATCTCTTAAGATGCATAGGAATCGATCACACCAATCAAAACAGGAACATCACATCAAGACAGGAACTTATTGTAAACTGCTCAGTTGATGTTGAAATTTGCAGTAGTAAGTTAAGGCTTTGAACTAATAGCTGTACAACGCAGCAATGACAGATACATTTTAGCATCTCGAAATAGCTATAACTTCTACAGCGAGGCACAATTAAGCACGAATTTTACAGTTCGTAACCGTTTAATTTTTACGGCCATACAATCCTACGAACAACCCTCCATTATCTTCAAACAGACGATGAACTTCGGTTCCAGAAAAAGCAAAAAGCATACACAAGCAAGCACATATTTGACATTGACCCAGCTATACTAACAGTCATCAAATTCATTTCAAGCTCATACTATATGTACGTTAATCACCACAAACATAAGTTCCCCGATATCACCAAGAACGCCCTCGAGTAAAATATCCAGAAACACCTACAAAACTGACATAGAAGACTTCAAATTTCGACGACTATCGGCAAATTTCAAAGATTTAACAACGTTTTGAAGAGTGAAAATATAAATTATTGTTGAAATTTCTTCAAGTAAGAGCAAATTGCTGTTACCTGCATGAGGTGTGAAGATCTGATCAGCTAAAACACAGCTGTAGAAAGTGTATACAACTAAAGTCAACCACAAAACTTTCATCTTTGGATGTATCAGGGAAACGGGTTATTTTAAATTTAATTGAAAAAACACTAAATATATTAAAAATCGAAGCTTTTGGGATGTCGATGGTGAAGGAAAGAAGAGGAAGAAAGAAGAAATGTGTACAACTCCTACTCGTCGTCGGTGTTATTACACGGTGGCCCTGCTCTATGCTCACCCACTTAGAAACTGCCACGTCACCTAATGTCTACAGTCTATTGGACCGTGCTATGGGAATGGGCTGGGAATAACAAAATAACATAACATCATGATTTAGAACGACCAAAACTGCAATTACTGAATATTTTCCGGAAGAAAATTGAGTCTATTATTCCGATTTAAACAAGGTCTGGAATTAATTTAAGTTAAAAAATCAGATGACAGGTAAAATGGAAGTTGCTAGTCATGTGAAAGTACCAACCCACCGATATGAAAATCATGTGTAGTTTAATAAATGGATATCTCATATGAACATTGCTTTTAAATTTCAAGAGGGTTACAAGCTGAATCTCACAAGCAACTGCTACGAATGAATTTGTACAAAAATAAAGCTACCAGGAGGAGCAAAATTGGGGCAACATACAAACTTGGGAACCAAAAAAAAGTAAAACATTGTGATACAAGCAATCATCTAAATCAGCTTGTTCCATGTAAGAACACAAATCATTATGAAGTTGCAACATTCCGGGCATTGTTCCGACCAAGTCCCAACCCCAAAGGGGCACTTTTTGACTTCGTGTGTTTACTATGACTGCAATGGAAAGAATGAGCATGACAGTCTTGCATTTTCTTCTCTGAATCTACATTAATAGCAACATGGCCATTACCACTGCCATTGCCATTACCCTGATGCGAATGTGCATCTCCGTTTTGCAAATTTGTATTCCTTGTCATACGCATCAAACCTATACCCTCTGAATCTGATGAATCTTCAACATATTCTACATCTTCGTTGTAGCCGTTGATCAAGAAGTCTGAACAGTTTTTTTTTAAGCCATGATCATATGGGTTTCTGAAGTGACCACCTGGACCTCTAAGATAGCTATAGCGCATCGCGTTGGCCATTTCATTTGTTGTTATATTGCGAGATATCTGAAGTATGATGTGGATAGGTATCAGCACAAGAACAAGTGTTCTGAACATTCTCCATTAAGATATCTTCAGTGCAAGAAGTTTCATTCATAAGTTTTCATAAGTTTTGAATACAAGATTCGCTGCATTTAGCGCAACTTTGAGCAGCCTCAGATTTAATTGAACCCGCAAAAGTTCAATGACAGTGAAGCTCGGATTAGATCTCACACACCTTAATAGGCAACTACTAACAGATGTTCATAAGTGCAACTTAACAGCACTTCTCAAACCACAAAAAAGAAAAGAGAGAGATGGAACTTACAATGAATAGATACTAGAATTCTAGCTTTCGTTATTAGTAAGAGGATGCCCCAACTTACCTGAGAAGCTTGTACAATAGTCAACGCTGCCACACCAAAGAAGAGGAACAGATCCACAATCAAGAATGTTATTGCACCGACATGATGGATACCAGCATAATTTAGCCATGATCCAAATGAAGAAGGAGCCATTGGATCAATCAAAACCCCTGTGTATTAATGTGTATTAATCATCAGTTTATAAGAATATTTTGGAACTACACCTCTGCCCAACAAAACGAGTAGAGAAGGGGAAAAAATCAGGCAAAAAAGACTACAAAAGGCTTTAAAAATCACATACTTGTGAGAGTCACTGCACCGGTTATCAACATAGCTGATACTTCTAGAACCAGAAACACAAAGAAATCCCATTTGTTTTTCTGCATCAGAAACAACACACTAGATCACTGCAACAGGGACCAAGTATACCTTATACAAAGATATGATACTGCCAAAGAAGTAAAAATCTAAACCAGTAACCATATGAAAATCAAATAAGATAACTCAAATGCATGGCAAATCTAAGGCCTAATTGTGTATTAATTGACATAAGATTCAAGGGGCCACTATCATAACTTCAACAGCAGTGGAATTGAAACCAACCAAGCCCTTAACCAACCAGAAAATATTACCCCACTTTTTCATTTTTCAAGAAAATGTTTCCAGGTTTTTGAATCGTAGTTTTAAGATAACATTACCCCACTATGGATTCACATTCCTACAGTCAATCCCTATCAGTTTTATTTTCTTTGAACAATTCTTTCCACCATGAGAAACAGTTAATTCCAAGGGCTAATCCCTTCTTGTCTTCTCGAGACGTTCATCCTTCCTCACCTTTCAGCCTTTAACACTCTGCCCTAGCCAATTGTTCAAATTTGGGATGGTTTATGCCCTGTACTGAACCAAACAGCCTAAAAGTGGTCAAGCTACCTAAATGCAAATGAAATTATTAGCTGTATTTGTTCAATCAACAACATAAGTGGAAATATAGTTGCAAATAAATTCATTTACACACCTTTCCAATGCAATTGGAAACCCAAGGGCAATGATGATCAAATTGTTCAACACACCGATCACATGTGGAGCAGTGCTTCGCACGTAAAGGTCTTACTATCTGATCATAATACAACATAAAAGACCAATAAATTCTCAAAACATGAGTATCAGCAGAAATTAGGCCGATATAAGATACTAACAAAGTAAATGGAGTAGAAATCAGCACAAAGGATTACCTTGCATGTGGCACAGAGCTGGGACCAATTACCGGCTAGCAGGGCAGGGTTGTTTATCTCAATCTTCAATAGAGGTTCCTAAGGCATAGAAAAATAATGTCTAATACCATCTTGGAGAAAATACCAACAAGACAAGGTCTACCAGGGGAAAGTAATCTTCTAAAGCTTAGTGTGCAAATAGTTGGAAGACAGTTGAAAGGTGGGTAAGAAGAATGTGAACGCACGTCATCTTTCATATTTTGAGGATCGTGTACATTCATTCTAATGAAACCCGGGTCCTTCCTGCAAAGAAGCAAGGAGAACAAAATTGAGGCAAAAAGTCAAAAGCTGCGGTAACTCAAACTTGCACATACTTTTCTAGCTTTAAATTTTTTATCTTCCTTTGTTCTCTTGAGATGCAGTTGGATGTGGTGGAGAGAAGATACAAACACAAATACATTCAATTACTCAACCAGTATTATAGCATGCTCTATGTAATATACCTGCTACACCTATAAAACATGACTAGTCCAGCAATTGCCAGAAGAACACCCAACCAGGCAAGAAGGGCAAAGCCTGCCATTAACCGTGGCAGATCTGAAGCTGCAGATCAAATGTCAAAAAGTATCCAAGAGAAAAGAAAAGCCATGGCAAGCCAAGGTTGAAGGTAGATGAACCATCATAATCGAGATATGGCTAAGGATAAATACCCATAATAACTGCATGGATATAGGTTATCAACATAGCTAGGATTATAAACCAAAGCACATGCGCAAGTCTTAATTTTGAGAGACGTCCCAGTCGACTGTTCCCATCACAACGTTTACCAAATAACCTTCTAGCATTTCCCTGCAGTTCAGTTTGAATGTAGCACATAAATTACAACTCTTAAAGCACAAGCAATTTGGAAAAATATAATCAAAATATGAAATAAACCTACCTTGGAACAAAATTGAAACAAAATTAAATGACAAAATAGAGCAACATCGACAAAAGTTGTTTGGCATGCAATTTTATTGCAATGGTGGGAAGCACTGAGCAGAACACAAGTATTTTGAAAGAAGCACACTTCATACCAGTGATTGTAGCATAACATTGCACAGGTAAGTTTCATCAAAAAGAAGAGCAGGGCCAAACCTACAGACAATTGCTATGTTTACCATCAGAGGAACCTGCCAAACATTAGTTGTCTTTCCAAATTTCTCAAGTTCTAAATGTGTTTAAAACAAAATCCTGTCACTCTGATGTGGGAAAAGGATTGGAGCGCATCACACTCTGTTTATTTGTGCAATAAGCCATTGAGAAACTCATATTCAGCATATGGTGCAGAAAAAGTGAAGGCAGCCATCACATCATGTCCATATAAGTAGCCAGACAGGGAGTAACCACATAAATAATGATACCTTTAAAACTCACATAAAGAGGCCCTGGGAAAAAGATAATATTAAGTGTCATATCTAAACGATATAAAAGACTTTATAGCTGAACACTTACAAGAAAAAAAGCAACTTGTCTGTGATTCTTGTCAGAAGCTAGCTGCGCAGGTGTAAGCCCAGTATTATCAGTCACTCTCAAGTCCTCCTCCTTACCGGCCTGAACTAACACCGTGCATGCCTCCAAATTGCCCCTAATAGCAGCCCAGTGAAGTGGAGTGCAACCTGGATATTTAAGATCAAAACACAGATGAGAGATAGGAACACAAGCCTCTAACAGAATTTCATCAGTATAGTCAATCCCTTATCAAATCTTGATGTGAAGAAAATTAAAAACGTAAGCTTGGACACTTACCCTCTTTATCCTGTCGCCCTCTATAAGCATCGAGGAACAGTAGAAGACGTATACAATCCGCAAAACCTTTATAAGCAGCCCTAAAATTCTCCAAAAATAAACCAAAAACAAACAGGAATCATCACCTAAATTGCTGATACCTTAGCTGCAATTCTTCAGGAACAAGATAAAATATTATGGTATAGAAAAGGCAAGCAAATGAAAATGACTTAAGATTCAAAATAACACCACGTAAAAGCTGACTAAGATAGCAAATGTGCAGCATGCAAAACATTAAAGAAATTTTTGACAGAAACAAAAAGATTATACGAAAGTAGCTCAATCTAAAAGGAATTTGACAGCACTGTGTTTAGGCATCCCAAAATGATAATAGGCGCTCTCACAAATAAATATAGATGCATATGATTTAAATTTTCCTTATATACCAGTGTAAAGGGCTTCTTCCATCATTATCAGGAACATCAGGGTCAGCATTCCACTTGGAGACAATATGATAGAGAAAAGCCGTCTGACCATATTGAGCAGCAACATGTGTTGGCTAAAGTCATTACAAATGAACAATTAGCATGCTTTGTCCTCGCAGGGTAGCTAAGAATTAAGGAACCAACGTCCTTCACCTTCATAAAACTAAAACTAATACTAAGCAAACATGTAAAACATTCACTCATTTCAACAATAGAAGACCAATCAAACAACTAATATTGTGAAGAAGCTATTGCCATCAGTAAACTTTAAATGGAACCCCATAAAAGGAAAAAAGGACAAGTTGGCAAGCATGATTACTCAACCCTCTGTAGCAATAAGAGTTTCATAAACTAATCCCCTCACATCTCATGACATGCAATATATCAACTATGGCTGAAAAATGCATCGAGGTATATAATGGATCTGCTATCTATATGGACTTTAATCTAGTTTCCAATTAAAATGTAGGCATCTGTAAATAAAATTCCCACATAAATTCCTCTTCATGCATGGATCTATTGTCATGCGTTAGATGAAAAATCATTTGCATTAATGTAGTTATGAATCACTAAATAGCATAACTATTGTAGTTAAAACAACCCTGATTTCATGATCACTTGAACTCAAAATGAAGAAGGCTAAACTAATCTCCCTTAAACGAGCTACTTATACACTACTTACACTAAAATGAAACACTAACCTGATAGCCATACATATCAGCAGCATTTACACAGCCACCCTCTCGAAGTAAAAGCTCTGTCACCTGGATTGCGTCCCGGACTGCACTCCAATGCAGTGCTGTTTGCCCAGTATGATCTGCTGCATTCACATCTCCTCCGTGCTGATAAAATAAGAACACCCCATTAAGTGCAACTAGCCTTAAACTCTCTCGATGCAGAACAAAAAAAAAACAAAATAAGAACCTTGCATCAAATCCACATCATTGTGTTATTAACTCAAATCAGTCACCTACTAACCAACAACTAAACCTACTTAACAAAAAAATTATAAGAGATGTGAAACCGTGCTCCTGTGTCAATAATCATCCGAACAATAGCGTCAAAGTATCTCTCCTTTTTCATCGTAAGAAAACAACAAATGAACACAGAAACGAGACGGCCGTTAACCCCAATTCAGCTATCAATGAGCCAAGATGACCCAATGCGCCCTACTCAAGCAACCCACAAAATCGCTAAACAAATAAACCTTGAATTAACTTGCTATTTGAGCAATCAACCACTTCACCAACTAAGCAAATGCAACACCACCAAATCCCTAAGACAATTCCAGAACCACGCTGCCAACGATCATTCCATTAAACCCATCAAAAGCCCATTTCAACAAAACCTTTCGAATCTCAATAAGCACACGTCACATAAACAAAGAGACGGAGAGAAAACCGAGAGGCATAAAAAAGAGACAGAGAGACAGACCTCAATGATATACTGAGCAGCGGCAGTCCGGTTATTCAAAGCAGCCCACTGCAACGCATAGTAACCGAGACCGTCAGGCTCAGAAACAGAGCAACCCTCACTCTCAACCAATCTCTGAAGCTTCTCCAAATCTCCATAGGCGGCCGCTGTATAAACATCGTTTTTCAAATTCTCCTCCCCAACGACCCTACATTCACCGTTTCCAATCCCATCATCAACACCCACCGAATCCCCAGATTGCACCTCCTCGACGACCTCGATCTCCGACGACATTTTCCAACCAATACCCACCTCCCAAAAACTTTAAAGAACGTGCCTTTTTCTCGTTCTCTCAATTGGGTCACCGGCGAATTTGACTGACTCGATCAAACGGACGGCTTGCAGAAGGAGTCGGAGATTGGGGGATTTTGGGCCGGGCCGGGTCGTTTTAGCTGTCCCGTCTTGACCCGGAAACTCTCAGA
>JAOTAY010000007.1:30705701-30761295 GCA_025629805.1 Erythroxylum baracoense | reverse complement strand
AGACGCGTTTTCCAGTTTTGGGTGAGTCTGGAAGAACAAAACCGTGCGGGCCAAGCCCAAAGCGGACAATATCTGCAGGCGGGTGGTCTGGGCTGTTACAGTTGGTATCAGAGCCAGTACCCGGACCGGTACCAGCGGGGACGCTGGACTCCCTAAGGGGGGGTGGGACTACTCAAGTGGTTGTGCCCATACCGGTTGGAGAGGCGAACGAAGCACTCCTTATAAGGGTGTGGTTACCTCTCCCTTGTAGACGCGTTTTCCAGTTTTGGGTGAGTCTGGAAGAACAAAACCGTGCGGGCCAAGCCCAAAGCGGACAATATCTGCAGGCGGGTGGTCTGGGCTGTTACAAGTTGCCCAGTTAAAGGCTATGATTTGAAGAAAAAAGACAGGTTAAAACCATCAAGGCCTGGAGCCTTATGAGGATTCAAAGATTTTAAGGTATCTTCAATCTCTTGTATGGTGATAGGTTTGCTTAAGGATTAGCTTCTTGAGAGGTATATATTCTTGCATGATTTCCTTGAGGAATGTACTGGATGAGTGTGCAATATTAGGCGAGATCAAAATGTTTAAGAAGTAATCGAATGCCCCATCTAACATTTGCTATTGTGATTCCAATTTGTGGTTATCAAACTCTACTAAGATTTTTTTATTACTATTCCTTCTTAAGATCACAACCCTGTGAAAGAAAGTAGTGTTTTTTATCTCCACATTTCTACCATTCAATTCGAGACCTTTTCTTCATTAAAGAGAAATCATAAATAAGTTTCTTGACGTTAAGTAGAAGATGGATTGTTGTGGAGATCCTGTTAAAACTTTTTCACGTTCACTCCTAGCAATATTTGGGAGGTGATATGTGTTTCCAATGTTCTTTTAGAACAATAGCTTCATCTCATGCTTAATCAGTTGGATTTTTTTGGCATAGATGAATCGTTTAGAGCCTTTAACTCTCGCCCTTAAGGCATTCCAAATTCCATCATCAAAACCTGCCAACTTAGTTAAAAAGTTATTGAATCTAAAAGGTGTTATAAGACTAATTGAGGTTAGGTGAGGAATGATGGTTGAATGATTAGATAGGCTATTATTAGTAAATAAGGAGAAGATGCTTCGGAAAATTAAAAACCATTATTGATTAACAAGATTGCGATCTAGTTTCTTTCGTATGAAATTGACACCATATTGTTTATTACACTAAGTAAAAAAGCTTTCACCACAGGGGAATATAAGATAACTGGATATCAACCAAACATTTTCTCAGTTCAACGCAAAGACTTTCAATGGATCTAAACCATATGCTTCTTCTACTTTAAGAATGGAATTAAAATCCCCATTGAGGAGCCAAAGGATGAGGAGTTAGTGGATAGAGTTTTAAGTTGTTTCTATAAGAAGGCTCTCTAATACAAACTGGTATGAGCATAAATGAAGGAAATATAAATTAAGCAGCTTGAATTTTTAGAAAACACTTCAAGATAGATAATTTGATCTGACATGAATCTAGTAATAACATTCACTAAAAAGGAATCATAAAAGCCAGGACTCTGTGCGGTGATGACAATGGTTTGTTAGTTCTTTCCACTGGTTAGGAAGGAGTTCTAGGAGGTTACAGTCCCATTTAGGTTACAGTCCCATTTCTTCATATGGGATTCTAAAATTCTAGCAATTAAAACTTTATTTTGAGCAATTATGCTCCTAATCTAAAGTTTTAATGGGGAGCATTAGCTCCTCTAATATTCCATACTAAGATCTTCATGTGTTTGACTCTATAAATAAGAAAGAGATGAATGAGAAAGAAGCCAGAGAAGGAAATTTAAGAGAGAGAAATTCTTTTAAGGTGACTAAACAAGTTTAGGTGCAATAATTTTGTGATTGCTAATAAAGGATAGACGATTACGTAAGCCAATTAGCACTTTCAAGTCACCATTTAAGTGGAACTTAAAAAGAAAACTTGTACTTCCCGTTTCTAGATATGAAGGCATGATGGTTCCAAGCACCAAGTGTGCTTATTCAACCCCTTCTTCCTTACTGTCACAAAGGTCTGCTTTGGACTCAATCTTCCACCACAAGTCGAGTCCACCTTCGTACGACAATCTCACTTTGGTCCGCTTAAGCAAAATTCAGCCTTCTCATGTGAATGTCGCTGAACAATTTCGTTATCCCTCGAACACCTTACGTGCACACAAGTGTTTAAAGTATTTCTCTCACATACAAAATAACACAAGTGTATAATAGAGTAAAGAAAGCAACAAGATATATATATATATATGTATAGCCGAAGCTACTATTTAATTAACTCTCCACAAAATGTTAACAAAAGATACAAGTACCTCCTCTACGATGCACTTACAAGGAACTCCCTACTCGAAGCCCTTACAATGAGAACCCCTCCTCCCAAAAGCTCTCAAGTCTCAAAGCTCTCTCCTCTGAGTGATTTCTCTCCCTTGTCTCTATAGCTCTCAACTCTAATGAGCTATTTATAGGCTCCTCTAGCTTGGTAAGCAAGTTTAAGATCTTTAAGCATCTCCACAATCTTAGTTGATCCTATCAACTAAAGATTACACTGCATCACACCAACTAATGGGAAGACATCCCCTTTCCCTTAGGACTCTTCTAATTAGCTACATTACATCATAATCTAATCTAACAAAAATTACATGTCAACTTGGAAGATTGCATCCATATCCTCGAGGATCTCCATTATCTTCAGATTATTCTCCTACATAGTCTTTATCTCTTAGATTTGATGAATCTCCAATGCGATCTTCAAGTTGATCTCGTCGAATCATCATGTGCCACATTACCCATAATTTCCACATTACTGCTCATGTGTTTTCCAAGTTACCAAGGCCTATCTGCACATAGGTCCATCAATGCACGTCCATAAACAAGTCCATCTTCCATGATCAAGCTCACTCATAGTGCAGTCTCGTCGCTCCATGACTAAGTACGAGTCATAATCCGAGTTAGTATAAAACCTCGCATGTTTTACATACCTTTGACATGCCTCACCAAAGTCAAATTCCTTCGTGCACCCTCAGGTTTCGCATGACTTAGTTCGCCAACTCCATGCGACCTCCCAACTGAATCTCATGTCTCGTTGAAGATTTCCGCCAATGCGCGTCTACGCGTACGCACTCGTATTGAATCTCGCCTACTCTCGAGATCTTTGCACATACTTCTTGCATCTCTCACCTACTTTGCAAATTCCTCGGGTTTTGCCCACCAACTCGCAAGATTTCGCCTTGTTCCCTCGTTAATACGCCTTTCTCGAGCCAACCTGCGTGTCAAGCATTGACCAAGGCTTGCCAATACTCGCACGATCCTGCAATCTAGACTTAGAAGTCTAACACTTACCATGGCAACTCTTTTTGAAATAACTGCGATGAGTAAAGACCATTGCTTACTTTCTGCACCTACATCAACGCAGGGCTGGCCCTGGGCATGGGTAGGGCGGGCATCCGTCTAGGGCCCATTCTTATAAGTGATAAAATAGGGCTTATTGTTATTCTCATAAAAAATAAAATGAAATAAAATGGGGCATACTCTTGACTTCATAAAGAACAACAAAAAATATCTATATTTTGTTTATTTTTATTCTTTGTGAGGGCCCAAAAATCGGTAAAAATAAAAACTTTTTTTTAACTTTACCCGGGCCTATAAAATATCAAAAACAACCCTGCATCAACGCAGGAGGTGTTGCCGTCATGCCTACTATAACTTATCCGGACTTTGGTAAATCCCGAGTCCCAAGTGACGGCAACTCTATGCCGGTTAAGTTGTTTCAAGTTTCATATAACCAATTCTTCTCATGTTGTGGCTGCAAAGGAGCGTATTACTGGAAGAGGGCTTCGTGAAAGGTGCACATCAAAGTAAAAACGATGGTTGGGTAATTGTTCAAGGGGATGATCAACAAGTAAATCAAATGACGAAGGAGCTTAACCTGGTCGAGAAAGGAATGGAGTATGTTAAGGGCATATTTGAGAGATGATGAAGCTTTTTTGACAAATTAATGAAGCCATTCATCAACACAAGCATTAAAATCAAACTATAGCATTTGTTGAATTATGCTGGGATTGAATTTACTTTCTTCTCTCCCTTTGCCTCTCATCATTGGGTTGTTATCCGATTAGTTACTTTCATCTTTAATCCATACATTGATTTCTTTTTCCGTTTTCTGATGGTGAGTAAACTCACTAAAAGTACAACACTCGACAACAGTGTCCCCGCGATACAACATACCATCATCAAATGTTTCGCAGCATCATGTAACACCATTAATTGTAACTAACACCCAGGAAACCCCTGATCAACGACTACGACAATTATATAGCAGCATCTTGAAACAAATTACATTTCAAGAAAGCACCCATCCTTTCGAACAACTTATTGAGAACTCAGGACCAACAAGCAGTTACAGTATGCAGACGACAGGAATGTTCCTAAACATGCCCCAGAGAACTATGCTAAGGGGCAAAATCGAGATCTGTAACAAATCTTTGACATTATCAAATGTAAACGAAGAAATTACCCAAAATAACCATGGTTTGCCAGAGTGAAAAAATCTCAACCAATCAATAACTTATTCTCATCCAAAAACGTACACGTGGGCACCTCTAGATTATATGGAGCTGGCCCCTTACGAATCCTACCAGAGATGTCATAATGTGAGCCATGGCATGGACAAAACCATCCACCAAAATCACCAGCATTTGGCAAAGGAATGCAACCCAAGTGTGTACAGACCCCAACAACAATAAGCCATTCTGGGTTTTTTACCCTTTCTGTATCTGGCTGTGGATCTCGGAGAGATCCCAAGTCAACACTGTTAGCCAGGTTAATATCATCTTCTGTTCGGCGTCTGATGAAAACTGGCTTTCCACGCCACTTAACAGTCACAGTGGTGCCTGGCTCAATGCTGGAGAGATCGACCTCAAGAGAGGCCAGTGCAAGAACATCCTTACTTGCAGACATGCTCAGTACGAACTTGAGGATAAGCAAACGGATCAATGAAGCATAGACAAACCTGCCGCCAGTAAGAACAAAGTAGGCAAATGCCCTCTTGCTGGGGTCACCAGGGGGGTAACGCTCATGGTTGTACTCATCATAAACTATTTGAGAAGTGGGGTTCTTGACAGCTAGCACAGTTGCTGGAACATCTGAAACTATACTGTCTTCATTTCTTGGGGTAATTGATTCCGTAGAAAATCCTGAAAAAGAAACATATTAATATCTTCACTATAAACCCTAGTACTACCAGTAGCTGGTGCAGCCATTGCAGAAGAAATTGATATTGGCTGAAAGTAAGAGATTCATATCCTGATCCATCATCGGTAGGATAGAATCATAAGGATTCATGGGTAGAGTCACCACTGTTCACATAATTATGCACAACAACGTATCCATAGTTGTCATATACACAAGAGGTCATTCAAAGGCTTTTAATCCTCAAAATTAACAATCTATATATACTAATTACCAAAGAAGGCTAACAAAATGTTTTTCAATGTCACTTTGCCCTCCACACCTGAATTGCCAGCATTCTGCCTTCCACATTCTTCACAGAGCATTCAAATCAAAGAAAACTTCCATGCAACTTAAAGTCATTACATTCGACTTATCACCTCAGCTAATCACTGCAATAAATTGGTCATCTGACCTTCAGAAATCATACAAACCAGAAAACAAAACACAGTGACGCATATTAGTGCTTCTATACATCCGATTCTGCAAAATTAGTAAACTAGATGCAGTATTAGAAAATAGTTACAAGAGCAGTTTGGAACATGGTGAGTTTCCTGCTTCATTTTTCCATTTGAAGTGAATACAAGTGTATCCTTCATCTACTTTGTGTCAAAGTGAAGTGTCATTTAAACATATAAATAGTTTGGATTTGATTTTGACAAAAAAAAAAATCAGGTTTATATAACCTAATGCACAAAAGAAGAATACACACCATACACTGGAAGAGAAATGATCAGTTGCATGGCATCTATCACATTAGTAAAGAAAAGGGAATATAGAGAGTAATTTGTAACTATGTATAATAAGGGCACAGATTATAAGTCAGTAACAAAGGAGATCTGGAATATAAGGTAAATACTTCAAAAGGATGCTTCTGATTATCGCAACTACAAAAGCAGAATAGGAGAAAATAAAAGAAAATAATACACAGATTCATCTCAAGGATAAAGTGAGTGGAAATTATGACTCTGCACAGAATGATAAGCTAATGTCACAGGGTGAAAATAGTTGCACTACTTTTGAATGATAATCATAAGACAAGCAGACAATATATGATGACGGGGAAAGAAAAACTTAATGGTCATTTCGAAGAAGAGCACCGCGCAATACAATTTATTTGCTATCTTGATCCATCCATAAAAGAACCAGGGGAGAACTCATGGTAGAACTCTCTTATTGCAAGAAAAATTATAAAAAATGGGTGCATGACAAAAAATTACCAAGACAACCAACAGAAATATCATTCAACTTGGTTCTGCACCTGAGTTTGACATAGGAGTTTCCATCTTTTCTCACAAGCAAAGATACTGTTTGACCACCAAAATAAAATGAATCATGAGGGTAAATCCTTGTCATCCAACTTGGATATAAGAAGCACAGGTATCAATGAGAAGAGGTGGCCAATAAGTTTCTTTCTATTCACTTTTCCCAGCCTTCTATTGAAAAATTGATGACACGTAGGTTCAACAACTAACTTAAAATTAGTAAATCTGCAGCAAAATACTCGATTCGTGTATTGGTCATAAATTGGCTACCTCAATGAGTAAAACAAGGTTGTCCCAGACAACAATATACAGTCAGATTTGTCTATAGAACAAGCATATAACATAATGCACTATAAGGATACACTGAAATATAAGCACAAAGTATGTAAGAAGGTTGATCCTATCCTACAAATACAGAAGTTGACCCGAAAACACCAAACCTACCCGGCACACCCAACCCGCCTACCATACCATATTCCACAACAAGTTCATTAAATCAAAACACGTCCCTGCACCTCACAACCAACCACCTCGTCATGTAAACCAGCGAGTCCAATCCCGACTCTGATATTTAGATGACTATGTCTCATGTGTCACCAACTCCACTCCTGGCCACATTGCTGCTACACTGTCCGCGGGTCAGTTCCACAACCTTTGAAACCTCAAATATTGTGTTTAACCAATCTTTTTTATCCTTCATGGCAAACGTATCGGCGGATTATGAACCACTATCACATGAATCCGCCAAGGAGGACCCGTTGTGGGTCGAATCCATGAATTGCGAGTTAACTGCGCTTGAGAAAACGACACTTGGTCAACTGTAGAGCTTCCACCAAGAAAAAGGGTCCTGGAAACAAAGTGGATATATAAAATAACAAGGAATCCTGACAGTACGGTCGAACGGAGGAAAAGGAGACTTGTTACGAAAGGATTTAATCAAAGAGCAGGAATCGATTACACTGACTTCTTCCCTCCTGTAGCGAAAGTGAGAACGATCCAGATCCTACATGCCATGGCAGCCGCGAAAAACTGGCCAGTTGAACATTGTGATATAAACAATGTGTATCTTCATGGACAAATAGATGAAGATACCTATATAAAACCTCCACAAGGTTACGAAGTCCAGAATGGGAAAGTATGCAAGCTGAGCAAATCTTTATACGGGTTGAAACAAGCGGTCGACAATGGAACAAGTAGATCACAAACACTCTTAAAGAAATTGGCTTCTCTCAATCAGAATTAGATAACTGCTTATTCACTAGAGGTACGAGAGAATCATTTATTTCGATAGTTATTTATGTTGATGATCTGCTGTTGGTTGGGCCTGATGAAAATAATATAAAATCTGCCAAAGACCACCTACATAAACAATTCACGATCAAAGAACTTGGAAATGCTAAATTTTTGTGGGTGTCAAAATAGCTAGATTTGAAGGTGAAATGTTGTTATCACAGTCACGGTATATCAAGGACATAATAAGAGAAGCTGGGTTAGACTGTTTAAAATCAGTAAGAGTGCCAATCACTTAAGGTACTAAGCTGACCATTGACAAAGGGGCTTTATTACCAAACCCAAGAAAGTATAGACGAATTGTTGTCCAGCTGCTATATTTGAACTTCACACGATCGGATGTCACATATGCCGCCCAATAGCTAAGCCAATTTAAAACAGCCCCTCGTCAGACACATTGGGGCGCACTAACTCAAGTTCTTCGTTACCTACATGGAACAGTCAACAAAAAAATATTTTATCTTGTGCAGGACAGCCCGCAACTATGAGCATTCTCGTATCCTAATTGGGCAAGCTGTGTTTTTTTGAGGAAGTCAATCACAGGTTATTGCATTTTTTATGGAGATGCTCCAATATCATGGAAAAATAAGAAACAACAAACTATCAGTAAGTCATCGGCAGAAGCGGAATATCAAAGCATGGCCAGTACCATATGTGAATTAAGATGGATTTCTTACATCTTGCAAGATTTGCAAGCCCACATCAACCAGCCCATACCCCTCTACTGTGATAATACTGCAGCTATTCACATTTCGAAAAATCCCGTGTTTCACGAAAGAACGAAGCACGTGGAAATCGACTGCCATTTAGTTTGTAACGCAGTCAAAGAGGGTTTCATATGCACCACTCATCTACCATCAAAACACCTACTAGTCGACGGTTTTACAAAGCCTCTAATGACAGATATGTTCAACACGGCAATTGGCAAGTTGGGACTCGTAGATGAGTCGCCAACTTGAGGAGGGGGTGTTAGAATATAGCCCAAAATTGGCCAAACAAGTGACACACGCAGAAGACTAAGTGTGAGAAAGTGATGATCATGAATTGCACAGAAACGGCCATGAATTGTACAGCTATTAAGGACAATGAAAATGATGAAAAGGAAAAGAGCAACACGCGTAACAAATAGAAAATAGACACACCATAGCATATTACTGTCCTTTATTTTTCTTTTTGTGTATATAACCAATAATGTACAGTAACACGTTTTTTATGTTTTACACATCAATTGAAGAGTATACAATTCTTCTTCTTTTGTAACTCCTTGTACCAATCGAGTATCCGGTGCAACCGAAGACATGTCTCTCTGAGATGTCCTTTCTCATGACAATAATTGCAATATTTCTCCTCCTTTTTTATATTTCCCTCCTGTTCTACCCTTCCTTACTTCCACTATTCTACTGCTTCACGTTTCCATTATTTACTAACAAAGCAACTCCCATCTGTCCTATATTGTTAGTATCAAAAGAAACATTTTTTTGTTTTTCAACAGTTAATATCATGGAAAAAGCCTTACTCATTGGTGGTAATGAATCTGCTAAAATGATCTGGCTAACTACACTAGCATACTCTTCTTTCAATCCCAGCAAAAAAGTCATAAACTTTCCACCACTAACAACATCATAATTGTACTTAGAGACTTCGCACCCGCACGTTTTAATAGACAAAAACAATCAATGTCGTTCCACAATTTTTTCAATTTCGTAAAGTAAGTGGTCACCGAATCGTTACCTTGTTGTAGACTGTTTACTTCCTGGACCAGTTGGCACAAATAGGGTCCGGAGCTTTCGCCATATCTGGCCAGCTCTTCCCATAGGTCGCGTGTCGTCGTGAACACGAGAAACGAGTCTGCTATCTCCTTGGTGAGGGTGTTGAGAATCCAAGCGATAACCATCTTGTTCGCCGTCTCCCATTTCCTGGCCAGAGTTTCATCATTCATGGGTTTCTCGATTTCACCCGTTATGAACCCGAGTTTATCCTTAGCTCTCAAAGATATGATCATCGAACGGCTCCATGATAGGTGATTGGTGCCGTCTACAGGTGTATTGACAAGGATGCTGTCGGGGTTATCCGCTGTCGACGTGTTTAGTGAGTCGAGATCGGGATGGTTTTGCATGTTATTCACTTCTCCGGTCTCTTCGATTTCGTTATCCATTTTAGTTTTTGGAATTAGTGTTTGGATTTTAAGGGAGTTGTCAGATCGAAAGCCGTTGTCTCTGATACCATGCAAGAAAAGCTCCGATTTTGGAGGTTGTTTGAAGAAGAAGAATTGTATACTATTCAATTGATGTGTAAAACATAAAAAACGTATTACTGTACATCATTGGTTATATACACAAAAAGAAAAATAAAGGGCAGTACTATGCTATGGTGTGTCGATTTTCTATTCATTACACATGTTGCTCTTTTCCTTTTCATCATTTTCGTTGTCCTTAATAGCTGTACAATTTATGGCCGTTTTTGTGCAGTTCATGATCATCACTTTCTCACATTGGGCCTTCTGCGTGTGTCACTTGTTGGGCCAAGTTTGGGCTATATTCTAACAAAAGTTTTGATGCTTTTGGTTCTTCTGATTAATTTATGCCTTGAGAGATGTCAGGCTGTTTGAAAACTTTCAAATTGGATTCATTGACGAATTGGATTCAATTACATTTGTGGGATTGAATTAAATTCGATTTACACTATTTGGAATAAATCTATAGATATTAGAATTGAATTCAATTACATTGTTTGGAACACAATAAAAATGAATTCAACTATTTCATATGAGTTTTTTATCCTTAACTAAAAATAGTATGTAATCAATGTGTGTGTGTTTTGTAGTAATTTGTATATTTATTATGTGTATATTTAAAAAAAGAATTTTTAATGTTTTGAAAAGAATTAAATCTTTAATTCATACATTAAATGACATAATTCTTCAATTCATACACCAAATCACACCATTTGAGATGTGAACTGAATTCATAAAGAAAATAAAATTCAATTAAGTTAGTTAAATTCAAGTCTTTTTTTTTTTTTACATTCCAAACGGAAAATTTTCACTTTATCAACTAAAATTTATAAATCCTTTTTGGCGATGGTTTTTCACCTAATTTCTAGAATTAAGTGAACAAATTAAAATGTAATATTGTACGAGGCATTTAAATGTAGAAACCTCACAAAGTCAATAAGGAAATAAAAAATATAAAACAGGAGATTTCAAAACCTAGTGGGATGTCAAAAATAAAGATATAAAATCAAAATCCCCTATTGCCAGACCCACTCTATTGCTTCCACAGCATTCCAATAACCACTGAACCTCGTGTACTCTTGTTTGGAACAAGCCAAAACTGGTCTGGAGATATCCTTGTTAATCAAAAACCCTATCGAATTAGGGTTTGCCCCAGTACACCTGTCTGGTTCATGTCCCTCTTCGAACCCTCCTCAGTTTGCTCCCAAAGACACACTAACTGCACTCTTTTAGGTTATTTGGACTGACTGTGTATCTGGGCGTGTGTTGTTTTGAGAATATAGTTCGTGTAGAAGCAATGGAGGTGAGCAGTGTCATCTCTGTGGAGAGGACTGTGGGGATTTGCTCTGTTCTGGAGACTATGGCGGTAGAGACTCTCTTGGCTGCTGCAAAGTCTCTTGCTTCCTTACTCTTTGTGGTATCACTCTCTTTGGCTTCAATTCAATTTTGGTCCTTTTATCTTTTTTCTTCAAAGTCTTGGCGTTGTTTAGTTATTTGTCGTTTTTCTTCTTCGTGTTTGATGTTTTAGTTTCTATTTTATTTGTTCTTTTATGGGCATGCTCGATTTTGGAAAATTAGGGGTTTAATTGTTGTGCTAGTATGTGTGTCTCTGAAATTCTCGAACTTTCGAGTTTGTTTCAAGTCTTTTTCTCAAACTTGCAACACTTGGAAGTTTCCAGAGGCCGTTGTGCTTTTCTGAAGAGGATGATTTGGTAGACTTAGTGAAGGTAGTTATGGACAGATTCTGTACCTTTAGAAGTTTTCAGAGGTCGTTGTGCTCTTCTAAAGAGGATGATTTGCTAGACTTAGGGATTCCTAATGTAATTATTTGGTTTTTGTACCCACTGGGTAGTGCTTACTGCTTACTCTGGGAAAAGATATGTAGTTATGGTCCTTGGTTCTTGCTGTTATACAATACTGCTCTGATTTCATAATTCCTTGTGGATGGGGTACAGGTTCGTGCGTTGGTAGGTCCTGCTGTTTTTGGTTTTCTGTTGGATTTAGTATTGCTCATCACTTTTCCAAGCATTTAACATGTAGTACTTATCTACTTGAACCTTTTTGGACCATATGATATTTGATATTATCAGTTTTCGTTCAGCTGCATATCATAAAAGGGTACTGCTTTGGTTTGTGTTTCATTTAGGGGGATTTTTCATTTCTTGGAAACTTCATTAGCAGAAATTTTGTTTTTATGAGTGTTTTTGTATGTGCATCTGCTTCCTTGGGCATGGCTGAACAGGCAGCCTTGCAAGTCACATCCATGTGCTTATTCGCTCATAACCCTTTGCCCTCGATTTCTTTTGTCTCTTCTAGACTGGATCATTGCTGAATGAAATCAATGTATTGCCACATTTGACTCCAATGAATGAGAGGTAAAAGAATATTTTGTCCCCTTTAACTTGATTTTGCATTGTCTATTAGCGTGAATGAATTGAATCTTAATGGTAGGTGTCACTCTTGCTGCAGCTTCCCTTTAGATGAACCTCGCAAGACAAAACGGCCTGATGCAGAAAACAAAGATGCCAGTGACACTGAGGATGATGATGAAGAAGATGAAGATGACAATGCTGATGACCAGGATGATGATGCAGGTGATGAAGATTTCTCCGCTGGAGGAGAGGAAGAGGCTGATCCCGAAGATGACCCTGAAGCTAATGGCGAAGGGGGAAGCAATGACGAAGATGATGACGAAGATGATGATGATGGTGATGAAGATGGAGAGGAGGATGAAGAGGAAGAAGAGGAGGAAGAGGAGGAGGAAGAGGTTCCTCAGCCTCCTGCTAAGAAGAGGAAGTGAGAGTAGTGAGACTATGCGCTATGTTTCTAGATTATCTGGTTCCCTTTTAGGTAGGTAGCTTTAGCGAGAAGGGGAGTTGAGAATGTCAGCCATCATAGAGTACGATTGACCATCTTGTCTTGAATGAACCTCTCTTTTGTTGTTGTGGAATTTATGTTATTGCAGATTATTCTCGTCTATGATGTCTTGGCTTCCATGTAATCAATACCACTTTAATTTAATCTCTCTTTGTTTCTACTTACGAACATATGTTTCAGGAAGAACATGCTTTGAAGTTGAAAATCAGATTTGAAATCGGTAAAAAGTTCTCTTGCAAGCCAAATGTGGCTGTTAAATATCTAATTACTATTCTTCTTGCTCCTCCACAAAAGAAATACATTTCTTTCTACCATATTATCGGATCATGTAGAATCTAAAACTAAAGAACTACAGCAGTGGAGAACTACAATTCAGAATAACTAGATTAAATTAGTTAATTCCTTTTCACAATTCAATAGAGGTAATTTACTAATTAGTTATTATAGGCAAGGAGCTGCATGTTGGAGGCAACTAACAACTAGTTCAAGGAAAATTTTACATACTTGTTTATGTGTCATTAATCAGTTGAAAATCAACTATACCATATAATTAGTTTCGGTCAGTATAGTACAAATGTAAGCAAATGGACCTACAGACCAAGGACCTGCTAGTGATTGATAATACATGCAAAGCTATACATCTTCATCTTTCTCCAGCCTCTTTCTGATAAACGAAGATCAACTGGAAAGATGCCAGGAGATGGTTAAAACTCATAGATGATATCTACGATAATTACTATTCAGAAACTTGAACCATAAATACATACATCAACAGGTGAGCTTGAACTATCAAATCAAGCTCTTCTCCTTTGTTTGAATGATTTAAGCGTTTGTTTCAATGCCTATGAAGCCATCCTTAGCCTTCTATTTCATTTTCATTACTTGACATAACTTTTAGGTCTTGTTTGGCCTCTCTCACTCTGTAAATTTATGGCCTTTCCTTTTCATCTTACATTAATGTCTTCCTCACTGCAGGCCATTTGGAACTTTCTCATCACCGTAAATTTTTGGCCTTTCCTTTTCATCTTACATTAATATCTTCCTCACTGCAGGCCATTTGGAACTTTCTCATCACCCCAATAGGACCAAAATGGTCTCTACCCTTTGGTTTGTTTGTTCTGCTGATAATTTCAGCACTTGACACGAAAATATGTATTGCTTTCTTGGCTCTTGCTAGAGTATATGCCTGAGAGATTTAGTCACATTAGTACACTTGACGTAAAATTGTGGCCAAAGTTAAAAGGGATCTGGACAAGACAAACTGACTAAAATCACCTAAGCAATCCCCAAATAAAAGCCGATTAGGTTGTTGTTTTCCCACTCTTGTAAGTATCGATATGTCTTACATTGTGTTTGTATGAAGAATGGATAGGACAGAAAGAACAAGTCGTGAACAGGGTTTCTCTTGAATAATAGATATATTAAGCTTGACCGTGCAAGTTAAGGCATCGAGACAAAGTTCACTTGAAAGGTCCCCTGATTTTGTATCCAATCTCTATTGCCTTAGGATTAAAGTTGTGAAAGTTGACAGGATCTATATCTCATTACCATTCATCAACTTGATCTATATCATATTCTTATGTCACCTTTAATCTTTGAGAAAATATTCTGAAGCATCAGTAAGTGTTAACTTGGATGAAGACATGCAATTTCTTCTCCACATCCTTCTCTTTAGATAACTCATGTTCGAGCACCAAGTAATGAAAATGGACAAAAATGGTTGAAGATCAAAACAAAAAAGATGATGGTGACCTTTCTTAGGGTGTCAAATTATATTTAAAAAGTCACCTTCAATTTTTCAAAAATTAAAGCTGTGACCAACTTCAGTGGAATGGAACGAGATTTATGGCTAGTTTTAATGTGTATATACCTCCCATTTTGGTCAAAAACAAGAGATAGTAACCTTATCAGAGCCACTGTATTGAAATAAACTTCAGTTACACGGCTACGTACTCCATTCCTTCTCAGAATCTATAACAGATATTATTGGTTCTGTGTCTGAATCTTCTGATGTAGTCGTGGCCCTACTAGGTAGTGGCTTGAATAATTCACTCCACCGAATAATAGCCTTCTCTTATCTAACATTGAATGGATAAGGTCTTTAGTTGTTCTCTTTAAGAAACAATCCTCATGAAATGAAGATAAGGGGAGAGGTATGATTTCCAGTTCTTAAACAAACTAACTAGACAAGTGTTGCCCAACCCTTTGAGACAAAGACACATGGAACTTTGGTCTTTTGGTTTCTATATGATCTCAACAACTTTCTCATAGTTCTGTTTGACACCTGTGTCTTTGATAGCTTGGTAACTCAATTTCCACTCAAAAGAATTTCCTGCTCTCTAGGATTTGGGTTGTTGGTAAAAAGTCTGATAGTTTGAGAGAAAGTAAGGTGATTTGTTTGATCCTCATTTGAACCGGTAAACAGGTGGATTAGTTGTAATTTATGACATCCCAACCGAAATAATACCAAAAAAAATAATTTATTATGGATTTCATATTTTAATAAAATTGTAGGAGTGTAAGAATATTTCCTGAATTAAATGTAGATCAATGGAATAGTTCAGTCAGGCTCAACAGAATATCAAAAGCAAAATTTGATATTTTTGCTATTATGAAGATTTCATAAGTTTTTTTAATTTCTTTTTCTTTGAACGTTTTATAAAAATGCGATAAATATACACTTTTTTATATTTCATACCTATTTATTTTGCTTGCAAATATTAATCATGTTAGCTATAATAATATATTTATAACGTCACGCAAAGATTTTTCTAACGAAGAAAAAGATGTTGACGACAGAACCTTTGTAACTTTCTGTAAAAAGCTGAAGAAGATGCTGACTTGTCTTTTTTTCTTTTTTCCTTTTTCGTCACGTCCAATTAATTGTATTTATTGATTTATACTATTAGTTGTATAAATCCATTTTTCATGTTCATGTCTTCCACACTTACTTTCGACTGTTTGCTTTTGGGCACACACACACGTGAATAGAGCTCGAAGTTTAAACCTTTACATCTAAACAAAGTAAAAGTTTAAACCTTTGTCTCCTTTCGTTTATCATATTTTATAGCCACTCCCTAGTGAACCTCCCTAGCTGTGTCCCACCTCTGCACTTTCATGGCTAACTTACTCATTCATTGAGAGAGCCTCAGATCTTAAAGCTTGCAACTTTTCTCGGATGGGTTCTCAGATTTATCAAATGGGGTTGTTGTTTCTGGTGTGTATGTTTAGCTTCTGCTTTGTTTCAGTGAGTTCACAGGGTGTTGCTGCACAAGGTGGCAATGTTCAGGGGACAGTTTTTATCGATGGGAAAGCTGCCATTGCAAGGATTGATGAAGACTTCATTTGTGCAACTTTGGATTGGTGGCCTCCTGAGAAGTGTGACTACGGGACATGTAGCTGGGGCTATGCTTCTCTCATTAATCTTGTATGTCTATTTCAGTTCCATTTTTTATGTTTCTGAAGTTTCTGCCAAGTACATGTTATAGATTTCTTCCGTGGGTCTTCAAGTAAAACACATGCAAGTGACGTGAACTAACCTATTCTTTCTGTTTCATCTCTCTCACTCTATCGTTTCTTCTTGTTCTGTCTTTTGTGAATATTTGTGGACGAATTTAGAATGACTTACGCTGCCCTTCCTGTCGGTTTGGCATTTGGGTGATGCTTTTAGGTTTGATTTGCGACCTGTTTTAACTCTGTGCCTCGAAAATATCGATGAATGCGTTTTGGACTAGTTTTTACTTCACAAGTTGATGGAGATTGGAGTGAAGCTGAAAATTTCACCCATGGAGGTCATTATTCCATCCATTTTCAAAGAGCTCCCTCATAAACTACAATTACACCAAAGTTTTCCGTGTCCCTTTTTGAACAATCACGATATATGAACTTTTGGTCTTCAAACGCACTATGTTAATTTCAATTCTGTTAAAAATCAAAACTTCATAGTCCAGAAGCTTTTAGAAATATTTCTTACAATCTGTTCCTGTCTAAATTTTCTTCAACATCTTCTTGTTTTCAGGACCTTAACAACAGAATATTACTAAATGCCGTAAAAGGTACGAACTAACAAGCCTATTTAGTTTAAATTCTCTTAGCAACTTTCAACTGCTATGCAGTTGTAAAGCCCTGATAGGCTTATGTGGTCAATGATCCAGCTTTTACACCACTAAAGATCAGATTAGGAGGAAGTTTGCAAGACAAGGTCATCTATGACACTGAAGACAATCAGCTACCATGTGTCCAATTTGTTAGGAATACCTCTGAAATGTTTGGCTTCACTCAGGGATGCTTACCCATGTACAGATGGGATGAGCTAAATGCCTTCTTCGAGAAAGCAGGGTAACAGAAATCTTTATCCTTCCTTTGGTTATCTTTTCTTCCCATTTGTGGGAGTGAAACATGAGATTCATTTTTCTATTAACTTCTTGTATTCAGGGTAAAAGTTGTATTTGGATTAAATGCTCTTGCTGGTCGATCCACACAACCTGATGGCTCTGCAGTAGGAGCTTGGAACTACTCCAATGCTGAATCTTTTATTAGATATACCGTCCAAAAGAACTACCCTATTTACGGTTGGGAGCTAGGTTGGTATGATCTTGGACTTGTCTTTTTCTTCGTTGAAGCCATTATGTCACAACATTGTTGGATTACTCTGTGAGTTCTGTTGCTTACCAAGTTTTGACTTGTGTTCTTCGCTGTGGAGCAGGAAATGAATTGAGTGGCAGTGGAGTTGGAGCAAGAGTAGCAGCAGACCAGTATGCTTCTGACACAATCTCACTATATAAGATAATACAGAGAATTTACATTGGAAGGGACTCAAGGCCACTAATCATAGCACCTGGAGGATTCTATGATGCAGCTTGGTTCAAAAAGTTCCTTGACATAACTGGAGATTCTTTAGATGTGATAACCCACCACATATATAATCTTGGTCCAGGTAACTTTTAAGAAGAATTGATTTCTGAAGTTTGAAGCTTAGAGAAAGAGGCCTGATTTGACAAAATTCCTTGCTTTTTATAGGCGTTGATGAACATCTTGTTGAAAAGATCCTGAATCCCTCTTATCTTGATGGCGAGGCTAGTACCTTCAGTGGCCTGCAAAACATCCTCAAGACTTCAAAAACTTCAGCTAAAGCTTGGGTGGGGGAATCCGGGGGTGCTTACAACAGCGGCCGAAACCTTGTCAGCAATGCTTTTGTTTATAGTTTCTGGTAGATATGATCAAATTTTGAGATGATTTTCCTTTTCATTTAGATGTGTGATTGAAATGTAACTGAGACTTTCATCAAACAGGTATCTTGATCAGCTAGGTATGGCATCAGCGTATGATACAAAATCGTATTGCAGACAGTCATTGATTGGTGGAAATTATGGCTTACTCAACACTACTACTTTTGCTCCAAATCCAGACTACTACAGGTAACTGAAAACACCGAGCTTCTTCCATTTAAATCTAAGAAACTAGAAGTCAACCTTAAAGCCACAAAGGATTGGAAGGTCTGAGAGAATCCATCGATGTTGTTGCAGTGCTCTTCTTTGGCATCGACTAATGGGAAGAAATGTTCTTTTGACAAGCTTTTCCGGGACAAAAATGATACGTGCTTATGCACATTGTGCCAAACAATCTGTAAGTCAAATTTATACTGCAGTGTAACCAACCAGCATAACCTTTTTTCTGTTCTGATTAAATCCATTGTCTTGCAGGAAAGAACCACCTTACTTCTAATCAACTTAGACAATAGCACAAGAGTTCATGTCAATGTAGCTTTTAACAGTACTTTCACACTACTACACGATAAACATGGCCATCAGTGGTCTCGTAGACTTCACAAAAGAAAAATCGTTCGTCTGCCTCAAGGTTCAGCAAGTGACTCAACAAGGGAAGAATACCATCTAACAGCAAAAGATGGAAACTTGCATAGTCAAACCATGTTACTCAATGGAAAGATTTTAACTGTAAATCCGTCTGGGGACATACCTCCCTTGGAGCCTGTATATGTAAATTCGTCAAAACCCATTGTTGTTGCTCCTTTCTCTATTGTATTTGCTCACCTGCCTCAGGTTCTCCCTGGTTGTGGGTAGATAGGGTTGGATGGGAAAGAAATTGGTTCCCTCTAAATGATTGATCAATAAGAGAGAGGATAGAAACAAACATCCATTCTTTTTTAACATTGAAGAATGCAACTGTTTCCGATAGATTGCTTATTTGCAGCTAATCCTTGAAGGAATTGTGTACTAACTTGCCGAAGGCATATTGCAAATCATCAACTCGACGACTAGTTAATACTTTGGAAGACTCACTTTCTTTGACATTATCTTTCTCTTTCATACTACAGCAGACACTATACTTCAAGCTTCGTGTAGCAGGCAGAGTCCAGAGAGTTTACAAAGAGGATCTTCCGGTAGTTGGTGAAGATTGAGGAAGGTGAGGGACGGGTGAGCGAGAGAAAAAGTTGTCAGCTTTAAGCGAACGTTTTGCCATGTGTTCAAAAAGAGTGGCACAACGACTCAGGACAACCGAAACCAAGTGAAGAAAATGTTAAAAAAGACACAGAAGTTGGGTTTTATATGATGTGTGAGAGCCTGAAAGGAGGACAGCCATTGGAAAGACCAGAGGATAAGCTTAGTTTCTGTGCCATGCCACCAGTTTTTTTCAACTCTGGGACTGTTTTGTTTTTGGAACTAATCATTTTCTAACAATCAGAGCTTAGGCTCCTACATTGTAGGCTACCGAACTTAATGGCCCATTAAATCCTATGTGAAAAAGGATTAGAACACGTTGACTTTAGATTGCCAACAATAAGACAGCAAAGTACTACATGCATAAATTATAGGAACTAACGTATGCAATGACATATAGTTTCTATTTGTCGACTCTCTGCTTCTTATTACAAGGACCTGTCAATTTTTCAGGTACATAATTGCAGTAATCTCAAGTATCATGCTGTAATTTACTTTCACATAACCAGATCGCTTGGCATTACTTAGATTCTAGTTTCTGATTTGATAATTTATCTGATGGCTGAGATTGTGAAACCCGAAGGTACCAACTTGGTTTCAATGTCGGACCGTTATGAAGTCAACGATCATCCTCATATTGCCCCTATTCCTGTAATTGATCGGAGTCCACTATCCTCACCCCCTTCCCTTTCTTCCAAGTAAGGACTTGCTGAGCTTGAAAAACTTAAGCCAAACTGTCTCTATCTGGGGCTACTTTCAGGTCTACAAGGTAGTTTCTTTATCATTTTACTCACTTCAATTCAGAGACCTGATGTTTCTTAATGATACATTAGTTGACTTACACTTTACTTGCAGGCAATAGGACATGGGACTTCAAGCTCATTCCTTAGCAGATTATGCGATGTTACAAAGCAATTTTTTGCACTTCCGCTCAAAGAAAAACAGAAATATGCTCAAGGAGAATCGAAATATTGTCATGGATATGAAGAAGAGCGAGATCTTTCAGACAAGCAAATTCGTGACTGTTGCGATCGTCTTTTACTTGATCTATTCCCAGAATGGTCGAGAAAGCTTGAATTTTGGCCAGACAATCCCAGTGAATTTAGGTACCTGCTATGTACATATGCTACAAACTACATAATAAATCTTATATATAGTGAATAAAGATCTCAACTTTTTGGATAGTACTTTATTTTTCAACCAAGTGTATGGTTGTTGTCTTGCCATATTATGAGGTCAACTGCAAATCTTGCAGAGTTGTGCTGCATAAATAATCGGAGAAGCTGAAGGTTCTAGTAGTTGTCGTCCTTAAGGCCATGGCAAGGTCACTGAGGTTGGAAGAGGATTGTTTTTTGAAACAATATAGGGATAAAGAATTCATCGCAATAAGGTTGAATTACTATCCTTTATGTCCAACCCCAAGACTCGGTTATTCGTCTGAGAGCTCACTCTGATGGATCAGGAATATCTGTTCTGTTACAAGACCACGTGACAGGTCTTCAAGTTTTTAAGGATGAGAAATTGTACGATGTTCCGATAGTTCCTGATGCGCCTCTAATCAACGCTGGAGATCAAATAGAGGTGCAATTTATGTCTCTCTTAACACACTTGATCTACTTTCATGTTTTAATATTAGCAATCAATCAAAGATTAACTTTTTTATGTCTCAATCTTTAACAGATAATGAGTAATGGGATAATCAGGAGCCCATTTCACAGGGTATTGGCAAGCTCCTCGAAGGAGAGGATATCAGTGGCAGCATTTCATTTTCCCAATGTAGAACTGGAGATTGAACCAGTACCGGAATTGATAGACGAAAGTAGGCCACAAATGTATCGGAAGGTCAAAAACTACAGTGCATTGGTCATGGAGTGTCGCCAGAAAGGAACACAACCACTGGACGCCATAAAAATATAGTTCCCTACCAATGATATAAATAGCACTTACCTCAGTGATTGCTGCAGCAATATTATGGGTTTCTTTGGATTGCTACAGCTGGTTATTAGAATGAACTTAAGAATTGAATCAATCAAAAGACTTCAATGCCTCCTTTTCATCATCTACGAGAAAACAAAATTCTCCCGCTCTAGATGACACATCAAGACTAAGTACATTGATGTGCAGACAAAACAAGAAGCCGGTAAGGTATTAATAGGTAAGGATTGGCGTATATGAACTTATCTGAACCAAAAAGGGCAATGGATATCCTATGCAATTTGCTAACCTTCGATAATAGCTCGATAAATTGTTCATTTAAACTTCAAGTCTCCATGGAAGTAGCTTAAAGTTTCAGAGGGATCGATTCGAAATGGCAAAAGACTTGGTTGTTTTCATTGCTTCACATCTGCATAAGCATTAAGCTAAGAATATCACTAAAACGTCAGGTGACTCGGGAACTCGGAAACATCTCTACTGTAATCCAAAGACAGAGTTTGGTAAACTGGTGTTGCTGCTGCTGTGGTAACATGGCTGCCAAGGTAGAGTCTCGGTCGAGCTCAATTTAGGAACCGGCAGTCAATGTCACAGAGTCTCCAGAAAAGTTCTTCCATAAAGAAGTGATGGTGGGGTCTTAGATGCTACTGTAAGATCGATAGAGGTTACTGTTGTTGATATTAGTCTTCTAACATCTGTATCATCCAGCGCACAAGAACTAGAGAAACTTCAATTAGCTCTCAGTACATGGGTTTGCTTTCAGGTCTCAGTCACTTTTTCAAATCATTCGGAACTCTGCATATTTTAACGATCACCCTTCATTACATCTTCAAAATTACAGACATCAGTTTAGTCAGGATCTCATGTTTGTAATGGATAAGTAATGGGAAAGATTGAAGAAAGTGAAGCCTATGAAAATTTAAGGAATATGTTTAAATTTGTAGTTCTTGGAACAGGTTTCCTCATCATCACAAATGTTGATGGAATTTTCAGGTGATAAACCATGGGATGACAAGTAACAATTGATTGGACTGACCGGCTGGTACTGTTTGTAAGCCCAGAAGATCAGGTTTTTGGCCAGAAAAACCTGAAGCTTTCAGGTAAAATCACATTCATCTAAGTTCAGGTATATACAAAACCTAGTTCTTTACTTAAATTTGTTCTGCTAACCTTCTAATATTTTCTGCTGTAGAGAACTTCTAAATGAATATACCAGAAATGTCAGGACGATAAATCAAACTCTCCTGAAAGCGATTGCAAGGTCATTGAACTTGGAAGAGAACGGCTTTTCAGATCAGTGCGGAGAACAGGCAATAATGGCTGCAAGATTTAACATCTATCCTCCATGTCCAGGGCCTGATCTGATTCTTGGCGTGAAACCACATGCTGATGGAACTGTACTAACTATTCTCTTGCCAGACAAAGAAGTTGAAGGACTTCAATTCCGGAAAGAGAACGAATGGTTTAAAGTTCCCATTATTCCTCACGCTTTACTCATTAATATTGGTGATCAAATGGAGGTATAATGCGTAGGTTTTTATCAATCGACTCTTTAATGCCTCTGATCTTCATATTACTAAGGATTTCTGAGGTTCCCAGAGGATCCTGAGGATCCAGTGGCCTTTTTCTTCTTTACAATTTCTCACCAGATTCAACAAAGGAACAAATTTTAATCTACAAGAACGAGACAGAAAACCCTATACCAGAAAAGGATTCTAGCTTGTTTTCAGAGTGTATCGGGGGAGATATGTAAAGTAGAGGATAGAGACTCACCATTAGCAAAAGACTTCTACAAGCTCATTTTATGATTTTATGACAGATAACGGGCAATGGCATATTCAAGAGTCCGGTACACAGGGTGGTGACAGACATGGAAAGGGAAAGAACAAGTGTTGCCGTATTCTGCGCGCACGAATCAGAGAAAGAGGTTCAACCAGTGGACGTGCTGGTTACTGAAGCAAGGCGAAGATCATACAGGAAGGTAAAAGATTTTACTAGCATTTGCTTTCAGTATTACCAGAGGCCGTTAGAAGCAGCTGTGATTTAATTTTCTTCAATTTTCTGGTTTGTGGGTTTGGTAATGGTAAGTAAGTAACTTCTCAAGCATTTCCATAGTGAAAAGGGAAATGGGAGAGAATAACTGGAACTGATGGATGGAAACTAAGCTATACAAGAATTTGTGGCTTAGCTTTCATATACTCTTGATATGGTTCTGTAGTATATATGAGCATTGAAAATCTTAACAGGAATGGATTAAATTGAGTGAAAGTGAGGAATGCTTGCATAGAGAAGGTGGATATATGTTGTAGGAATTATGAGAACTGTATTGTTTTAGTTACTTGTTCAAATCATTCTGAAGTCTGCACATGTCAATAATATCCCTTTAGTTAAATTTAGCAGTACATTCACAACTTTAGAGATTCAGCAGTACATGGAAAAGTTGGTGAAAAACATAAAGAAGAGGACAGCTTTTATCCTATTGACCAGAATGACTATAACTGAGTTTCAGCAACACTATTCACAACTTTTAAGATTCAGTAGTTTCAACTCAATCACACAAGTGCTCTGAAAACATGGTCATAAGAGGCTTAATCATAGAAACTGTAATGAAAGGAATACCATTTCTAGTCCACTGGTAAGGTAAGATCAGTTGTTTGAAGCAGTAAGGTGCTCCAGAGAAGATTTCATTGCTGAATCATTCTGAGACACTTTGGACATTGGATATTCCTTCAGTGCCTGACAATTGCCAAACAGTTCTCTGCTCAGAACATCATTCAATTTCCCAAGTAGCTGCTTCTTCAATGAATCAAAAGCCAAATCTAACCTCTCCAACTGCTCCATTGCATTAACATTGTACATGAATAGGCCATAATACAAATCAAAGCTATCTCCAGCTGTATTCTCCACCAAATTCAACAAAGTTTCATAGCCTTTGATGTTTATTGGCGTTGACTCCAATCCCAACTTCTCAAGAACTCTGCCTATCGTGTGTGTAATAAACTGGGAGCCAGCTGCATGACGATCATGTTCTGCACATGACATTGTTACCATTCTGCATCCTTCTCGAGCAAAAATATCAAGAAATCTATGGCAGCGCAACACTCTTTCCTCATCTGTTCCGATCCGGACCTTGTCGAAAACGAAGGGAAGATGATTCCACCCATTTTTGCCACTCTCAGGTCCAAACATAGGATGTGTGCAAAGAATATCAGAATCTGGTGACAAATGCTGAAGAAACAAATTCCTAGGGAACTCTTTCACTGATAATACATCAACAAAAAGAGTACTCTTCCTCAACCTCTGAACTGGGAATAACTTGAGAACATTTTCTGTTGACAGAATTGAGGTACAAAAGAGAATGACATCTGGATTCTCATCACAGAGTTCAACCGCATTGGGGAAGTAGGAAACCCCCAATTCTCGTGCCACGTGAGAGTAGTCCTTTCTTGAATATGTCAAAACTTCATGGCCCTGCTGAACCATGGTTTTTGCAAGAAATTGACCAAAGTTTCCAAATCCTACAATGCCAATTTTCAGCTTAGAGCTTTCATCAATGAAGTCAGAGTTCTGTCCTTTGTACTCATAAGGTTGAACAGCTTCTCGAAACCTGAAATTTTCAACCACTAATTAGTTTTATGAAGTCGAATTTATTCCAACAAACTCTCCATCCCTTCACCAAAACCCCAACAAACAGGACTTTGAATACTTTTCTAAGGTTGTCATATTAGATCAACCCTGAAAAGGACCCTGGATATAAGGACTAAGTTGGTCTGTCTACAAGGATTTTGATTTGTTCATATGGATCACTCTTTATATAGGTTCAACAAGTTTTCCTTTTGATGCATTCCTTCTTTCAATCTAACCTAGATGGTATCTTATCCTCAATAAAGAAATGAACAGAACAAGAAAATAACTTCAAATACAAAATTTTTGCACAGGCACTTACTTCACAGTTACTGAATCAGACCTAAATGCTGCAATATCGCAATGACCACTCTTCTGACTCCAGTTTGAAGATTGTTCCTTCTCCACATTCCTAAGCAACTGATTCGTCAAAACCTTTTGTAACCTTCCTAAGAGCTGCTGTTTCAAAGCTTGAAACGCTGAATTCAACCTCTTCAACATCTCAAGCGCATTTTTGTTGTACACAAACAATCCATAGTACAAATCACAGCTATCTGATGCAACGTTTTCCACCAAATCCAATAAACTCTCATACCCTTTTGTGTTAATCGGCGTAGACTCCAAATTCAGCAACTGCAACATCCTCCCAAGTGTATGAGTTATGAACTGAGATTCCGCTGCGTACTTGTCATGCTCTTGGCAATTCATCTCCACCATTCTGCACCCTTCTCGAGCAAAAATGTGTAGTAACTTGTTGCACCTGTTGACCCTCGATTCTTCGTTTCCGATTCTGACGCTTTCATACACAAAATTGACACCTTTCCATCCTAGTTTTGCGCTTTGTGGGCCAAACATGGGGTGGCTACATATAATGTCGAAATTGCTCGGCAAGTGGTCGAGAAGAAGATTCTTGGAAAATTCTTTAACCGATAAAACATCAACAAACAATGTGTTCCGCTTCAGTTTTTGTAAAGGCAGAGACTTGAGGACCTCCTCGGTTGAGATTATGGAAGTACACAGCAAGATCACGTCAGGTTGTTGCTCGCAGATGTCATGAGGATCGAGAAAGAAGGAGACGCCAAGCGAGTTAGCGTCAAGTGAATGATTAGAACGAGAGTAGGCGAGAACAGTGTGACCTTGTGACACAAATGTCTTAGCCAAGAACCTACCGAGGTTGCCAAACCCGATTATGGCAATCTTCAGGTGGTTGCCGTGCATGCTTTCGGACTGACACAGGGTCGTCAAAGGACTGCCGTCACCGTGGCTTTTGATGGCGGTGGTGACAGCAGCAAAGGTGGTGGTGGTGGTTGATGAGAGCGATGGTAATCTAAGAGTAGAAAATGAAGAGAACGGTGCAAGCACATTAGTGAAGAGAGGTTGTTTGGGTGGTGACACAGCCAAAAGACAGTGAAAAGAGTGTTTAGAAGGTGGGAACCAGAGAGATTTAAGAGAAGCCATTGTTGTTCAGAGATACAACACAATCTTGGGGTTTGATTTTTCTGTCCGAATAAGAGTTCAAAGATCTCCTGAACTGCCTTAGAAGTTGCAACCATGTAGGGATGTATATATATAATACTGAGCATGCATTCAATGTAACTTAAGATTTGGTGAATGCATTCGAATTAGCATGGAGCTTGCCTTCTTTAGGTCTCAATACAAAACGAGATTTTGCATATAGTGCGTGACTTCATTATTTGTTTTTTAGGCAAATGAGAATTAAAAATATATAGTTTTTGCAACTAGATTTAAATCTGAATGGCATAGTGTCATATGAATGCCATAGTGTCATGACTCATGCCTTGAATTTTTATAACTTACCACATATTAAGGATTTAACAAGTTGCAAATAAAATCTGACTTGTGATTGAATGGTTAAATGTGAAATATATCTATATGATTTTTTATTTTAATGATCTATTTTAATAATTTATTTAAAATATATTTAAACCAAAATTTAATGTGTATTATTACAATCATAGTTTACTAATTCGATCAATAACTTGTCGGTGCAACTATCAATTGGTAAAGTATGTAATGACATGATAACTCTCATAGTTATTGCAATTAATGTTAGAGGCTGTTCTCATAGATCTAGTAATAATGCTTAAAATGTTACAAAAGTCAGAAATTGAAGTTTAACATTATGTTTTACGCTCTAAGTTTTAGAATTTCAGTTTTAATTATAAATTTGGATTGGTGTATTTATCTAAAATTTTGAAAGTATCAATTTTTTGGAATAATGTGAATATGTAGAATAATATTATTAATTACTTAAATAATTAGTATATATCATATAGCAGTTCGATCCGAGTACTGAGATTTATTTAAACAGTAGCATGCATGCTTCTTGTGAGCTGAGGATTCCAATTCCAAAAGGTGGTAGATTTTAAAACCCAAGTTGTGTTCAATAACTGCGAGCAACAAGGAACCAAGTCAAGCCATAGTCATACAAAATAATGAGCAGCAAGATCGAAGAAAGGACTCTGGAGATACGTCGAGTTTAGTACGTTATAACACTCTTTCCTATTTTAGTACGTTATAATACAGTATTTTTCTTTTTTCAGGTAATAAATCTTTCAAGTCAAACTTTATATATATGTGTATTTATATATACTTTGAATATCTTAATTAATAAATTGACTTAAACGGGAGATTTGCTTAGTACTTTAAACGATAATGCTTGGAAGTTTAGGAAAAGATAATTTGAGTGAAGATATATATATGTGCATGTGAAGTCCCTCTGATTCTGGGACGACTCTGTTCAAATCCATACGACTGACTATACGTTAACAAAAAGCCAGCTAGTATGTACACGGTATATTATATATCTGATTATCACTTGCCTAAAAGAGAATATTCTTGCAAAGAATAGAGCTAGTGCATGTACTCGGTGGTGCTTCCAAATGGCAACTTGTCACTTTAAGATTATCACGTACATGTGGGAAGGAAGGAGCTTCCTGAAATGGGAAAATATACAAAGCCTTTGAATCGACGCTTTGTTCTTTTAACGAGAACTCGGGGATCCAGAAGAGTGATTTGAAATGGCAACTTGTCACTTTAAGATTATCACGTACATGTGGGAAGGAAGGAGCTTCCAGAAATGGGAAAATATACAAAGACTTTGAATTGACTGTCGACTTCAAACATTTGTACTTTGGTTGACTCTCTTTGTCCTTTTTTTTTCCCAAGTACTCTGGAAGGAAGCTCCAGCTTCCTCGAACTTGCTTATGAAGGTTCGCTCCAATGGCCTGACGACCCGCTATTCTGGGTTCCTCTGGACTGACCGTATCTACTTAGGATTCCAAGTTTAGTATGATCGTTTATTTAAGACAAGATCTGAATGTTCACACTGCAGAATCGAATCTTTATTATTGTGTTTATAAAATACTTTCAAACGTATATTAGACATTTTTATGACTAAATAAGTCTTAATTTTTTGATAAACAGATTGGGAAGACATCGTTAACACTTACTCTTTTTTTTATTATATTGTGAGTATAAATCTGATCCGAATCTTACACGGATTCGGATTTTTCGAAAGTTGCTATTAATAATAGTTTTATGATTATCAAGATTGATATTGTTACAATATTCTTATAAATAATTTAACGATTACAATCAAGATTGATATTATTACAATATTCTTATTAATAATGATTTAACCATACAAGTATATTAACTTATAGTCAGTTTTCATCTTAAAACCTGATAACATAACATAGAATACGCTTGTTACCCATTTACATATTATTATTAGTATATTAGTACTATTAGTATTAGTGAATAATAATCATTAATGATAATATCTAAAAAAAATCTTATCCTCAAAAGAAGTTTCTATGACAATTGACATCAAAATTAGGTGGGGCATTTTCACATTATTTGGTGATCGACGGTCCGATGAAAGCATTTAAAAAGAATTATGTCAAGCCGGGTTAAGTAGGGCTCGGGCGGGGCATTCGGCCCTAGCAAAAGCTGTCTCAACCTGCCTAGCCCGGCCGGCCCATTGAACCCCTAATTTGCACAGACAATATACAGTGAAATACATTATTTGGAGAGGAACTTGGTAAACAGGGACATGAACACAGGAAAATCTGATCAAATGAAACAGAAGAAAACGTGTACACAAAAATGCTTGGAGGGTGAAAAGTGGTAAGACATGAAAGTGCAGTTCCAATTATGTCATTAAGTTGAACATGACCATGACCATTATCATCATCATTCTTCAGTTGGTCCTTTTGTGTCTAATCAAAAACCTTTTTCGGGGCAGTTTATGTCTACTACTCAACATTAGGGGAGATGACTTCAAGAGCAAGCTGGAATGAGCTACAACTCCATTTTGAAGATCAGTGGTAAAAGGGGGTAAGAAGAGTCAAGAGGAATAGATAGACCCTTCAGATTCTCAGAAGATCTTGAAAAGCAAGCCTCCATGTGTGGCGAAGAATGGAGCAAACACAAGGGATTCCACTGCCATTAGTTTGATCAAGATATTGAGTGATGGTCCGGACGTGTCCTTCAACGGGTCGCCAATGGTGTCCCCGATAACAGCTGCCTTGTGTGGATCGGATCCTTTAGGGCCAAGGGTTCTAGCATGCTCCGAAGCGCCAGCCTATTACCGATATGAACAAGAACATAGTTGACATTAAAGATAAAATAGTGAAGGCCCCAAAATGCAAATGAATAAAGTCTTCTCCAATGTGTACCTCAATGTATTTCTTGGCATTATCCCAAGCACCACCAGTGTTGGATGCAGAGATGGCAATCTGGAGAACACAAAGCATATGCAACTCTTAGAACATATGCTACATACTAATCAGCAAGTTCACATTGTCTAATTAAATACCAAGAAGAACATGCACAGCTAGTCACTGCCTTGGCATTACCTGTACACCCGACACGAGGGATCCAGCAAGTACACCTGAAAGGGTCTCAACACCGAAAATGATCCCAACAATAAGAGGGGTGAGCATCACGAGTGCACCAGGTGGGATCATCTCCTTAATTGAAGCATCAGTGGAGATCTTCACACAAGTAGCGTAGTCAGGCTTTGCTGTGCCCTCCATCAGTCCAGGGATGGTGTTAAATTGCCGGCGTACTTCTTCAACCATCTTTAGAGCTGCACTTCCAACACTCTTCATTGTCATGGCAGAGAACCAGTAAGGAAGCATTGCACCCACGATTAGACCAATGAAAACTTTTGGAGTCAATACATCAACTGTTGTAATAGATGCCCGGCTAACGAAAGCGCCAAAGAGAGCAAGGGACACGAGAGCTGCAGAACCAATGGCAAAACCCTAGAAAAGGAAGCAGAAAAGATTTATTAGAATCCTTGGGAGAAAATTATAAACTTACTAAAAGGAATACACATGAAGAGCCGCCAGAAAGTAGTGGAAAAGAAAACTTATTATAATCCATATACCATTATGCTCTCATGTGAAAATAAATCCAATCTTCAAACAAATCTAACACACAATAAAAGATTCATCTATAAGAGACTCACCTATCCTCCAAAAGGGAAGTTATGTATCAAAAAAAATAATTCAAGAAAACACAGCATTTATAGTCATGATTATGCATTTTTTTGGGGAAAGAAGAAAACTATTGTAGGATTTTGCAAAGGTAGGCCAGAGAAGTGTGCCTCATCTTACTTTCCCCACTCAAAATCCCTTAGTTCTCCTCTTCAATAGATAAACCAATGGCTAAAATCTAAAATTCACTGGGACAAGTTGCCATTGCCATGGCAATCTGTTTTGACAATTTCCCTTGGTAAATGCAGTAAATTCATCACTGAAAAATCAACTGAAAACAAAATTAAAAACGTTTTTTTCTATATCGCGGTAAAGCCCCAAAATAATGCACATATGACCATTAATTAAATCACCCAGGTTACACTGGAACATAGTCACAAACCTTCCCAATCGCAGCAGTAGTGTTTCCTGCAGCATCAAGAGCATCAGTTCTCTCCCGAATTCTATGGCTCATGCCAGCCATCTCCGCAATACCTCCTGCATTGTCACTAATGGGACCATATGCATCAATTGCTAGTCCAGTGGCAATGGTGCTCAGCATTCCCAGGGCAGCTACTGCAATACCATACATTGCAGCAAAGCTGAAGCTAACAAAAATGCTCACTGCAATGGCAAAAATGGGAATAATAACTGATTTATATCCCAAAGCAAGCCCAAAAATAACATTTGTGGCAGCTCCAGTTCGGCATGAATCAGCAACATCTTGAACAGGGCTGCAAATTAATGTACAGCATAGGTCAACAAAAAGATTAAGAAAAAATTATGTAAATGGAAACAGTAGCAAACTTTACCTATATGCATTGCTTGTATAGTACTCGGTCACAAATCCAATGACAAGTCCAGCCCAAAGACCAACAGCAACACATAAAAAGAGTTGCCTACAAATAGAATTCAATCCCAAAATTGTTAAATAGTGATTTCAAATTCTTAAGGCAGTATTACCTAGATTATAATATGAGAACAATTCCATACTCAAAAATGATTCTTACCAGTTCTTGACCAGTTTCTGTGATCCAAAATTATAGATGGTAAATGAAGATGGGAGTGCCACAAAACTAACAATGGCAATTCCAATAGTCATAAGAACAGTGGAGATTATGAGCTGTTTCTTGAGTGCAGGCTCAATTTCCTTAACAGCCCTAATCTCAAAGAAATCAGTGGCAAACAAGGTGGTGATCAAACAGACTAGGATACCCACAGAACTGATAATGAGAGGATATAGCATAGCTGTCAACTCATGATTAATCCCAAAAGAGGAGATGGAAGCAACAACAAGTGCAGCACAAGATGACTCTGCATATGAGCCGAAAAGATCAGATCCCATACCAGCTATATCCCCAACATTATCACCAACATTGTCAGCGATCACCTGTAAGCAAATGGAAGTAAATAAGACACCCAAACAAAATCACTTTACTTCACAAGATAAAAAAAATATAGAGAGAGAGAGGTCTTCTTACAGCTGGATTTCTCGGGTCATCCTCAGGGATGTTCCTTTCAACCTTGCCAACAAGATCAGCACCGACATCAGCAGCTTTGGTGTAGATACCTCCACCAACTCTGCCAAAGAGAGCCATGGAGGATCCTCCAAGGCCATAACCAGTTATAGCTTCAAACAGACCACCCCAGTCATCGCCATAGTAAAGCTTGAAGAGGTTGATAGCAATGAAAAGCACCAAAAGACCATTTGCAGCAAGGAGGAATCCCATGACAGCACCAGATCTGAATGCAGTGATAAAAGCTTTTCCAACTCCTTTCCTTGCCTCCAGGGTAGTTCTAGCATTTGCATAGGTAGCAATTTTCATTCCAAGGAAGCCAGAGAGCAATGAAGTAAGCCCACCAAGTAGGAAGGAGATGGTGCTGAATGCAGCAGTGGCAAGAGCAGGTTTGCATGTCCTGGATCCATCGTAGGAGCATGGCTGACTCTTTGTGCTGAACCCCTCAACCGAACCGAGGAAGAGGAATATCAGGATTGCAAAAGCAAACATAAAAATGCCCACATATTGATATTCAGTGAAAAGAAAGGAAGTAGCTCCTGCAACATCCACACCTCTAATAAGCAGGAAGGAATTTGCACAAACAAAATTAAGGAAAATATATTTGCCGAGTAGGAATAAAATTCCTAGCAAAAGATTGCAATAAAGAAGGTTTAATGAGGTGCATAAATTAACACAAAAAGAATTTTTCCAAACCAGTAATGTTGAGTTATTAGACAGAAGCCTCTGAATTGCCTCTTCAACGAATTGAATTGTAGTGTAACTTTTTTATTTATTTATTTAGAGTGAGAAGAATGCATAACTGAACAAAAATTCACAAATCTCCAAACATCAAACGTGAGTCCACAAGTGATATTCACATGGTCTCTTTATATCCAAGTTACAGACTAGAAACAGAGTTTTGATACCAAAAGGCAAGTTTAGATCTTAGGCGGTAATATGAACCATAAGTATCAAGAGATATAAGTATAAACAAATAGTTGCTGAAATAAGTATAAACAAGATTGAAAATGTTGTACTGAATCACATCCATAGAATGAAGGAAATTTTCTTACAAGTGGCCACCTTCAGGCTTGTGGCTGGTGATATTTAGATTTCAGGGCATCTTAGCATATCAACCATAGAATGAATAAGAGATTAAGCAGGCATGTACTACCAAGAGAAACTAATCAGCATTTACTGAAAATCTCTACTCTTTAAAATAAAGATCCATGTAAAGAGCACGGCCAAGTTAAGATCCGCTTCAGGACATGTGCCCTTCTATTATCCCCCTACAAGGGTGTCAAAGTCTAGATCTGCTTCAGGACATGTGCACTTCTATTATTTCCCTACGAGGGTGTCAAAGTCTAGATCTGCCTCAGCACATGTACACTTCTATTATTCCCTTACAAGGGTGTCAAAGTGTAGATCAGCCAAAATAACAGTAAAAGAGCTCTTCTTGAACAAGAAAACACCGCAATATACCTCCATTATGGTAGGTACGGAACCCAATACTGCAAATATTAGGATTGAAAGTTGGTAGCAGCAGGTTATGCTTAGGACCAAATACCACATTAAACGCTTCCATAATGAGAAAACGTCCAAGATATTTGGATCACTCTGGCTACCCATGTGCTCAAACTATATTAATATTCATTACGAAAACATCGTAACAATAAAGAAAACTATTGGATCTCATCTATGATCTTTTACGAGGGTCTGGACAAAATCTTGGGTATAGAATATATGCCAACTATAAATTAGAAATACTAATAAACTTAATACCCAGGTCACAGAATTAACCTCCTTCCCAGCTCGCCTACTATATTAAACCCACCGTAAGCATCTGAATTAGCTAACTATACCGCACCACGCGCTCTATAACTCTTGAAATAAGAATGAACTACATGAACACAGAAACAAAAGCAGAACAAGGAACCGGTTTCACGATAAACAAACTCATTCAGTAACCAAAAGAATTTGAAAACATACAGTGACAAAAAAAAAATACAAAATCTGAACAAGGGAAAGATTTTTAAGCATGTTTAAGAAACAAATACAGTATCTTTACTCATTAGCCACCAAAATAAAGAGCTGCAACACCCAAAACTTGAGTAAAACAGAGATTCAAACTCAGAAACAATCACCCCATAAGGAATTCACAGAAAGGTGAAAACTTTACGCAAAAGAACGCAACCCAACAACTGTTATATACTCTGCACACGTAAAAAAAAAACTAGAAATGCAACTAAATCACCTTCAGAAATGGCGGTCTGAATCTCGGCGCACTTGAGAACAACGTTGTGCTCGTTAACTCCCTCTTCTTCTTCGATAAGATAATCACTGAAACCATTCTTTGCTCCACTGTTGGGCGAGGACGAGTCCCTGCCGCCGCCGGGAGCGACCTTAACGTTGGAAACAAGAAGCCATTGAACCAGAGCGAAAGCAATACCGACCAGAGCACATACAGGGACCAGAATCTCAGTCCCGAGATCTGGCAAAATGGCCGAACCCATGATGAGAAACACCAAAACAACGACAAGAAAGAACAGAGAGAGAAGAGAGAAAGGGTTGCTGTGATTGGCGGAGGTGAGAAGAATTGGATGAGGGGTTTATATATAATGGAGCGAGAGGGGGCGAGTGCAGAGGCAAAGTGTGGTGAAACTGAGAGGAGTGTGTTTGGTTTTCGTATTCATGTGGAAAATGTCTAAATTTATATTTATTATCTCGTTGGATTTATTTTGTGTATTTTTATAAATTATTAAAATGATAAAGAAGATATTATAACATTGGAGCATAACATCCACAACGTTGTTGTGGAAATGACGTGGCAATGTCATCACTAATATTAATCGGATAAACTCAGAGAGAGCGTAGTTTAAACGCATCCTTTGCTCGAATCCTAATTTAATCTTTTTTTATTTTTTTTGCTTTCACGTTGTTCATATTTATATTTATTCCTATTTAAAATTGTTGCCATTTCGCTTTCACTTCATTGCATGATTCACCTAATCGTAGGTGTATGGTGTACACCGGGCCCACCGTTACTTCTCTTCCGTTTGGGCAGATCTGGACCATTCGCCATATTTGGACAACGGCCCATCAGCCAATGAAACACCGACACGTTCGACTGACAACCTTATGCTTCTACGATAAGCTTCATTTTAATATTGTTTTTCAAATTAAATTGCCATATAACGGAAACTCTAACAAAAAGTTCAGAGTGTTACGTATTATTGAAAATTATTTTTATGAATTTTAAAAAATAATCTCTAACAAAATTAGTTGTGTAAATATTTTAAATTTATGTAAATTTCAAATTTACGTGAACAATAAAAGTTAAGTAATGGTCACAATAGTTGGCTACCAAACTTAAGTTTTTAGGTTACTGCTTAATCTCACACGACAAGACCGGCATTAACGATAATCTTGAGCAAAGAGTCTTAATCTTGATTAGGTCATGTCTTGTCTTGGAGAGTCTGAAATCGTTAGGAAAGTATACCATTGGAGAGGGTAAAGAAAGGGGTAAAAAATGGACGAGAATGAGACATCGTTCGCTCACACTTTGCTTTAATTAAAACACAGTATACTTGTGGACGCAGCTCCTGTGTTTCGAATTACAAGCAATCAACTTGTTGCCTTGATGTGCCATAATAACATTAATGGTCAATCCTTTTATCTAGATTCTTATCTTCTGCCATTAAAATAAAAGATAAGGTAAGGTTGTTATTGATTTGATGGTGTTGTGTCAAATTTTATATTGTTAAAACGCGGTTCTTGGGAAGTGATTTTTCCAAAAACCTATAGTATAAACTTTTTTTTAGATCTTTCATTTACTCCTTTGTCCTTACTATCTTTAGTACTGAGAACCAATGGAGGTGGCTATACTATACTGTGAAGGTTGAGATTGGACTGTCATGGCTGGTCAGTGGTCAGGGTGGGGTCCTGAGGCCAGGATTCGTTCATGAGCAAGCCTCACGCCACTGCTCCAAGATCTCGAAACCTGAAAATGTTTCTTTCATATCATTCGAATGCTGCAGATCTTTTTATATAGTCATTAAATTAAAAGAAACAAAAACGGTAAAAGGTCGAGGATTAATATATATCGGTATGGTTGTTGATCTTGGCAAGTGCAATTTGTTACTCAGCCTCCAGAGGCCAAGCTGTCTGGTCAATTTCGTAAAGTTGCTAAGGGTGCCTGCATATGCAATTGCTAATCTCGGTAACTGAAAGTGAAAGATTCTGCTGTCTGTCTTAATCTTGTGCAAACATGCGTAGGCAGGGATGAAAGACGGGTTGATTATGGCCTAATCCGTTATGATTTAATTAAGAGGTTAATTATAAAAAATTCTCAATTTTATTTGATTTTACAATACCAATTCAAAATTTGAAAATTTTAAAATTAGTATTAAAACTAAAAGTTGAAAAATAATTCAAAGTTAATTTTTTTAATTAAATGCGAGATACCACTTCTTTTTTTTTTGTCACACGACTAATACGTATGATAATAGTATCTTACGTATCATTTTCTAAAATTTGAGTTACTATTATAAAATTGAGTAAAGTGGGTATTTTTATAATTAACTTAAAATTAAATTTGAATTAACTTAATTTTAGATTAAATTTACATTTAGAATATTATTTTAATAAATATTTATTATAAAATAAAATCATTTTAATTAATCTGAACAAGTTTGAGTTTGAACTCAAACCACACCTTTAAAAAGTTGGTCCAATCTAATTTAACACTTTTTTTTTACCCATTTACATAAGAATTTGGTTGAATGGATTTAATTAAAATTCAATATAACATTTTTTATAGATTTAAGTTTATATTTATTTCAACTTACAAAATAATTTTAAAATATTTATATTTATTTATTATAAAATTTTAAATTTAAGTTTAGAAAGTTATTTTTAACACGAAATGTAATATTTCGAAATAATATTATAAATTAAATCACATAAATAAATAAATATTAATTTAAATATCTATACAATATTATAAATTAAAATAAATATAAACTACTTATAAATATATTATATAAAACTATTTTATATAATTTAAATATGTTTTTTTATATTTTTCGATTTAAATTTTAGTTATTGGTGATAATGGCTAATGAGTTTATATATATATAACTCAAATATAACTAGAACTTAATTTTTAAATTCAAAACTGAATTCATGATTTTGACATAATTTTTAAATTCGAAATTTAATTTATAAATTAATTTTTACGGTTCAAAACTTAAAACGTAAATGTCAGCATTTCGTTTATGATGTGTTCATAAGTCTCGAATGACCATTCAAGGAATCTTTATCTCGATGTTTGTAAAATAGCATTGGAGGGTATCTGACGTGGACATCAAATTAGTTTTTAGTTTTCTAAAAGGATATACGATATTAAGCGACCATTTCATCACAATAGCTTAAGTTGTTGTGTGAGGCCAATTCAATTGGTTTTATATATTCTCTAACACACCCTCTCAAATGAAAGCCTTTGAACTTAAAACTTGCACAGATTTATTTTTTCTTGTGCTAAATTTAATAAGTAGGTAGTAGGATTCGAACTTATGACTACTTGGTCATAGAGGCTCTGATATCATATTAAGCGATCATTTCATCACAATAGCTTAAGTTGTTGTGTGAGGCCAACTCAATTGGTTTTATATATTCTCTAACATACGAAAAATATTATTGTTACTTATTTACGTAATCTCATGAATAGACCAAATAATTATATGATTATGGACAATGTTTTAAAAATTATATTAAACATTAAATTGATAATATAATTAATATGTCATACAAACGATATATAATATTTTTTAATTATTAATTATAGAAATATATCTATTGTCGTGTTTAAAGTGACATGAGAAACAAATATGATTTGAAGTAGTGAATGAAGAAGCTGACAAAAATTGGGAAGGTGTTGAGGTAGTGGAAAGCAGCTTTCTCTGATATCATAAAATAACGTTGGTGCAGCTTTACAGTGAAGTTTGTTTTTGGTTTGCCTGAGCTTGTTGGTGTATAGGATCACTGGTTCTGAAGTGGCTTCAGTGTCCTGAGCTTTGTTGTTGGTAGAGAATCAATGTCCTTTCATTAGGAGAGCTGATACGTAACTTGACAATTGGAAAGTTGTGTTCAGATTAATTAATCATGGAGTTTCACTGCACATTCATGTCAAGTTTCTGCATCCCGACAAGTACGCGAGTGAGTCTTGAAAACAGGTTATACCGGATCTTCATATTTTAAAGTACGAATAATTGGGGATCAGATCTTGTTTGTCATATTTTATTAAATCTCATTTACATGTTAACGTAAATTTTATATAAATATATGGATAAAATTTAATATAACAAATTAAAACAGAATAATTAAAACAGAAAATTTGATTAGAACAGAGTAATTAAAACAGAAAATTTGATGTGGAATAATTGAATTTGATCTTAAATTTAATTCAAATTTTTTTATTATTTTAAATTCTTTTAAAGAAATTGTAAAAAACTTAAAAAATTATGAATTCTTTTAAATTTTAGATTTTTTTTAAAAAATATTTTCTTATACTTTAAGTAAAGCTATCGTAAAACACTTGAAATATAAAAATTAATCAAATACTATTTATGCAAAGATTTAACTAAACTACTAAACACAGACTAAATTAATTAAATTTAATCTTAATTAATAATTTATTATAATTATCTTAAATTATTAATTTAATTCAAATTCAATTATTTCAGACTGAGTTTAAAATCGGTTATCATATTAATGAATATTTGATTAATTTAAGTCTAATATCTACATTGCATAAATTTCGTTATTATTTTCAATCAAAATTTAAGAGAAAATGTTTATGTAAAATTAAAAACTAAATAAAGTTTTTCAAAATTTTAAAATCTTTCTAAAGATTTATATTTTTATTCAATCATTTGATTAAAAATTTTGTTTAACGTGACCGAAATGCTCAAATTCATTAAATTAAAATTTAATTTATTAATTTTAAATTAAGTTTTTTTTTCAAATTAAAATTTAATTTATTAATTTTAAATTAAGTTTTTTTTTTACCTTACATAAAAGAAACTCAAATTATGAAAAATCATGCCTTTAGTTTTCCTACCATCGAAACCTGGGATCATAAAGTTGGATAAGTCTGAGAAGAAATGTCCTTCTTTCCAACTTCTGGCTTGGAACTTGGAAGAGTTAAGACGAATATGGGTATGGCATCTGAAGCTGATAACTAGACAATAATCTTAAACAAACGAATCCTACCCATGTGACTGTAATTACAGAGTTACAAGTAAATCCAAATACAGCTTCTATCTGGACACTTGTTCAAGAAAAAGGCCATGGTTTAGTTCAAAGCTTATGTCAGGTCATAATCATAACCTTCTCTACCCAACCTTGCAATACTTGTCCAACTATAGCTGGTTCAGATAAAGAAACTACGGACGCAAACGTTTGTTGCCGACTGACTTGCTAAATATGTGAGTTATTTTAACGTCAGAGTTACTTATTTTGCCACACCTCTTATAAGGTGTCACATAATTCTTTTAGAGGATTTATCGAAAACCTGTCTTTTCCGACATATGTGTAATTTTGAATCTTTTCCCTTAAAAAAAAAGATTACTAGAAACGGCAGGCGAAGGAGTTGGGTTTATGACCTTACAAGAGGCAGATATATGGGTTCAGTGTAATCTCCAACGGTTGATATATTTAGGGCTGTTATAGTTTAAATAAACTTAAATTTTATATTTTTTAATTTGACAAGAATTATTTCTTTTCAAAATTTTATTAATAAATAATACTTAAAAATAACAATTTAAATCATTTCTTAAATTCATTCAAATTAATTTAAATTTATATTAGTAACACTTAATTATTTTATGTATATAATTCTCATAATGCGTATATTTTATTTAATTATTTTATGTGTGTGGTTCTCATAACAATTGTCTTTTATTAAAAAATTAAAAAGTAAAAGAAATTATTCAAAAATTTAAAAAATTAATATTTTATTTAAAATATAGTTGTATTGGTAATTAGTGTTACTTAAGAGTATCCATCCTTAAATAGAAGCCCAGTCCAAGTACAGATCGATACTTGAAATTTCAACGTGCTTGTTCAATCTTCGTCAGATGCAGATATCAGCGGGCCTTTTAGCACATAACATGAAGGTCCATGAACTGGCATCTTTAAAGCTTGAAACTTGCTATTCAATTACAGCGATATCTAATAAGAGTTTTAAGGCAAATCTAATATAAGATTCGAGATATAAATCCTTTTTTATCTTATCATTACTGACAGATAACAAAGATTTGTAATTATCCTATCGCAAAGAAAGTGAGTATAAATCTCTGTATAACGATCTCGACTTGAATAAAAACAAACTTACCCTGTGATATGCTTTCATATCATTTTTAATTATTGGAATATATTAGCGAGCCAAATGCAGTTTTGATTACGAAAAGGAAGAATTCTCTCCTCACTACAGAAAATATCTTCACAATTTCATTTATGAAGACATACATGCAACATCTGTGATCTGTCATCATTTTTAGAGGTGAATGCCATGTTTCACGTTCGAGCCAATGATGGCTTGTAAACATCCAATGGTTCAATTCAACCCTCAATTTCTGGGGTTTTGTATATACGTGTCGGTTGAGCAGATTCAAATACAGTGGATTTTTTGAAATATCTTTGATCAACGGTTAAAAAGGTTGTTGCTTTATTAAACAAAAGATATACATGATAAGCCGAAGCCAAGCCAAGGGAAATGAAATGAAAGTGACAAAGCCAAGACTGACCCTTTTCTTCTCTCTATTTCTCGCGTCTCCTGTAGTGTGTTTCTTGGCTTCTTTCCTACTTGACTCTTACTATGCTAGAAACTACTTTTTAACTATGTATTGTTGTGTGAGCTAGATTTTTTATGACCGTACGTTAGACGAGTAAAAAAGATGAAAGCTTTTCTGTCTATCCGTTTTGTACTGCTCTAAAACACCGCAAATCCATAGATGCCATCAACCCATCTTCTATAATGTGTAACTGTAAACCCTTCGATTCCCAATTGATTCTTAGCCATTAAATTCCATGCATCCGTTTTTCACCGATACTAAAATACCTTTTTCTTAAAAATCTCTGCTTTTTGGTTTTGTTATGGGGAAGAGAAGGCGAAGTAGTGTTAGGAATAGTAGTACCAACCACAACAACAAAACCACCGCAACACCTTCTTCTTCTGGTAACGTTTCTTTTGCCTTTCTTTTCACTTTGGATTGTTTTCTTTTTCTTTTTTCTGTTGTCGGGTGTGTTTGTTTCCTGAGAAAATTTTGGAAAATGTTGATTCTTGATTGAGGTGAGATGGCTTATGAAGCGGATTGTGTAGTGAAGCAGGGACTGGGGTTTCCGCAGATTGTGTATTTTATGCTTGTTGGGATATTAAATTTGGAGGAAACTGCGAAAAGATTTAGTTTGTTTTTAATAGATTTTTCTTGCTTATACCTCTTAGCAACAGGCTGGAGGGTTAGGGTTTATTTATGTTTCTTCTGTCTCTCATTGTTGTGAAGCAAAAAAGCTACTGTTATGGGTCTATTTGTTGTTGATTGTGACGAATATTTAATCAAAGTCCAGTGCTTTATTCTTCTAATCGAGCTGCATATGATTGGGATTTGATGGTGTAAAAGCTGCTGTAGCCTTTCTTCTTCCTTACCCATCTTATTTTATCTGGTTAGGAAGTTGTTTCTTCATTCCTGGCAAAATGCTGATGTGGGAATTCTATGTATATGAATCCTATAAACTAGAAGATGATGTTTTGGTTCAATGCTTGTGTTTGGTAATTAGTTGGAGGCTTGGAGGAAGTACATATCATCATATATTCTGATTCTTAAAAATTCAAGTAAATTTGGGTCCGAGTTGTTAAAGCTTTTTCTTTGTTTTTCGGATGTTAGGGATTGAGGTGTAGATGTTACCAATCAAGACCATTCTAAACTTCTTTTGTTTCTTGAGTTCTTAGTTCCGTGAAGATTGTATTGATATGCCCCCATTGTTTGGAACTTTGGATTTCTTTAACCATGTTGATGCAACTGAAAGTGTTTTTCATACATTTGGAGTTCTGATTTCTTCAGTGGTGGTGGTAGTATTTTCTAATTATGGATTTTCAGATTTTTCATGCTGTTTTCACTTCTTTGTGATTAAGGTTTTGAACAAGCTTATCATATTGTTCATTACATTTGGTTGCGTACCAGTTTCAGCTATGCTCTTTTTTTTGGCCCCCTCTTTATTGTAACTAATTGTAATTGAAGTGATCATTTTGCTTTTTCTAAATGTTGCAGACAACATGCCTTGCTCTTCTGGAACAGAATTATTATCCAGAGAGGTCAGTCCTCTAATTTGGGCCTGCAAAAGTGATTTTCTGGAGAATTGATTGCCCTCCACTTTTCTTTTGCAGAAATCTTCGCGTTTGACTGAATTAAAGCCACCCTCACCTGGAACGGATGTCTCAGATGGTGCCGCAAAACTGTTGAATGTGCACTCACCTCTGTCACATCAGCATTACAATCTCAGTCGTTCAATGTTCCTGAAACGTTCTCGCCATCACTACAGCCATCAGTATTCAAGGAGAAACTCAGGGAATCATGGCAATGCGTCAATCTCTCATGAGAAGACTGGCCCTTCAAACAGTGAGAGACTTCCCTTCAAGTTGACGAGACTTCCCTTGAAACAATTAGTGTCAGACTCCGGATGTCAAATAGGTGACAACCTGCATTCTGTAACATCATGTTATGTTTCTTTTCGTTCTCATTGGATCGTCAAAGGTTACTCATCGAAACAACTTTTCGGGATTATGTTGCATAATGCATGTAAGTGTACCGTTTAATCATGTCAGCTTCTCATGCCTTGTCCACAATCTTTTCTTCTCTCCCCCATGATCAGAGAATAGGGAGAAGCCATTTAACAGAGCTGAGAGGATCAGGTTTGGTTCCTCTGTGGTAGATGCAGTTTCATCCGATGCAGTAAAGATGATATGCGGGATTTGCCAGAAGATTTTAAGGCGCAAACCTTATTTTCTTGGGGACTCGCTTTCTTCCGGTGAACACTCTGTTGTGGCAGTTCTAGTCTGTGGCCACATTTATCATGCAGACTGTTTGGAGCAGAAAACAAGTGTTGAAGATATCTGCGACCCACCATGTCCATCGTGCTTGAGCTTAGTCTCTCCTACTGAAACCTCAGAAGCACAAGAGTGACGCACAGACATTAGCTTTTAGATAATGCTAACTGATAGATCTGATGTGTAGAAGAACAACTCAAACAGAAACATAGGTGGTTGACTTAGTTCAAGTGAAACATCTGCTTTTGCATAGTTTTATGTCACTTGAGACTTGAGAGTCGCATTATATTTCATCACCTGTTAATTTGTCCAGTGATGGATGCTAGCTAAACCATGAAAGTAACATCTAGGAGTGAACTTTGTAATAATGATCTCACATCTTCCTACAAGTTGACAATATATGGTTATTTGCGTGCATGATCCGGCGAAGGAAAGTGGAAATGCCTCCGGGCGTTGGAGGATATTTCCTTGTAAGATAGCCAACATTTGCGTATAATAATGTCTTCACTACAAGTAGTTGACAGCTTCACTGTGCCGTCTCACTGTTGTGGATAGCTGTACTCCAAAGCCAGTGATTAACTTTCCTTTTGCTTTCATAATTAATTTGTTAATTCAAGTGGGGTAAGCACAGATTAGGCAAAACCCAATCAAATTACAGCTTTATTGGGAATCTAATCATCCAATTCATCTGATATGAGAAGCTACCAAATATGAACATGATGACATCTTCGTCTCACCTGACAGCCAACTAGACAAATTGCTACGTATGGCCCACCACTGACATTACCGGAATGGGACCCCACTCATTGACAGATCACAATGATTTTGCAGTCATGCCCTTGTACTTCCGTGACATTTCATTTTCATCCCCAAATCTTTCCTTTCTAACAAGTATGACAATAACTCAAGTTGAATGTACTCAAATCTAAGTTGACGTTGGAATATACCGTTTAAAATAATTTTGAACCGGTCTGAAACTTATTGCCATATCTACCCTTTTCACTAAATTTAGTACGAGACTGGCGGTTGAGTGAAGACTATAGACTATAGTAGTCAATCTGAAGGAAACATCTGGCCCATTTCTTTAGAATTTGATTCCCTTTTAGCTAATTATAGTCAAAAGTTGCTTTTTTTATATATGTAATTAGTGGTTTACACGTCATCTTTAGTTTACTCACAAATCATTCTCACAGCATCACACATAATTACAAAATTGATATCTTTTTGCTCATATTGGTAAGACTCTAATAGCTAAAATCCATTTTTTGACACAGCTTCTTTCGTCACACCGAAACTTTATTTTTTGGGTTAATTTACGAGATATTTTAGGAGGGTTCAATTATAAGAAGATATCTTTAAGTTATTCACACTTAGACTAATCTCTGCTTATACTGGGTCAGTCCGTAAAAGATAAAGTGCTAGCTAAACAAGTCTCTCCATTCCTAAGACTCGAACCCGAGAGCTCTAATTAAGGAATGAGAATGCTGAACTACTCATTACACCAAAACTTTAGCCCCGCATAAGACAACATGACAAAGAAGTACATAGGAAGTAAATTTAGGTTTTTTATAATTTTTTAATTTGATGATGGAGTTCTACTTCTAGTTTATTTAGATTATAACCAGATACTTAAAATAAGGTTAATTAAATTAAACCATTTTTTAGTTTCATTTTTTTCATTTCAATTATTATACTCTAAAAAATATAATTTAACAATCACATAATATTTTTTGTTACATTTATTTAGCTTTTCAATTATTTATATCTCTAAAATTGTGTCATAATAGAATTTAAAATTTTAAATATTTTTATCAATTCGGGAAAAAATAAGTAAAAATTGTTAAGATATGATATATAAAATTATATAATAACTAAAGAATATAGCAAGATGTTAAAAGAAGAATTTAAAATAGTAAATAATATAATTGAACATTTTTTGTTAGTGGATGATAATTTTAACTTGAGGGCATATTCTATTTTGATTAATTTTATACTTTTAAAAGGTGAACGTTGAATTAACTGGTAAAATTATTCCTTTACAACTATAAAATTATATGTTCGAGTCATGAAAACTTCTTTATAAAAATACAAATAAAAGGTTACGTACAATATAACCCTTTCTAACAAACGTTGTGCACCTACTTAGTCACATGAGACAATTAAATGACCCAATCAAATAATCATTAAAAATACGTATTTATTACACATAAGTGGAATAATCCTAAGAGACAATATTACAACAACAACAAAAAAATAACTTACTACAGTTATAAAACAGAAGATTCGAATCTACCTCTCGGAACATTCCAAAATAATATGCGAATCTGACGGCTATAAAGTTCCTCATGGAAAAGGCATAAATAGTCTCCGCCAATCATAAGTTCCCAGAGCGTACTTCTTTAGAATCATATTCACAGCGTCAGAACCACACACGCTCACACACGCACAGGCATTAAACATACACCTCACTGCACAAAATTTCGGACCCCACAGTTTTTTTTTGCCAACTCAGACGTACAACAACCCTAACAACAGCAACGAATAACAATACCAATCATAAAATCTCCGTTGCTTCTGCCTTTCTCTGCCCGTCGTCCAAAGTCTCTACCTTTCCTCTCTCCGCCGGAAAATTTCCATTTCTGGCGGCGGGACGGAGGGTTAGCCAGCGTTTCCCATCTGGGTTTTCGTTGGTTTTGTCTCTCTTTGTTTCTTTTCGATCCGGAATAAGTTTATAAGTTTGCTTGTGCTATTTCATTGGTTTCTTGTGTATTTGGTCGTTGATTATACGAACATGGTGGTGAGAGTGGAGTCTCCGAAGAAGGCGTCCATTGCGGAGGTGTTGCAGAGAGTGTATGGGAATTTTAGCTCTAGCGGTAGCATCGGAAGCTTCAACGGTCACCACCATCACAAAAGGCATGTTCATGAGATGGAGGATGATTTTGAGGACGGTGATGGGAACATGGAGCTTGTTCAAATGGGTGCAGAGAGAACCAAGAATGTGCTGATCCTTATGAGTGATACAGGTGGTGGTCATCGTGCTTCCGCTGAAGCCATTCGCGATGCTTTCAAGCTCGAGTTTGGTGATGAGTACAGGGTATGCGTGTAGAACTCAAATTTGCTATATTTCTAGAATTTGTTCTTATTTCTCATGATCTTGCTTTTTTATCCGGTCTTTTTGGGCGTTAAGGTGAGCACTACACGCCTTTTTGTTTCTTCTTCTACTATATTTTAATCTCTGTTTCTTTGTTTTGCAAGGATTAAATCTCTGAATTTTCTTGCCTGTGGTTTTTTCTTCTGTTTTGAACGTTAGCGAAAGACTTGTACAGATCTTAATCAATTGCTTATCATTTTTCCAATGTTTGAATTTCATTTTCTCGTTCTCCTCTCCCCACCTCTCTCTTACAGAAAACGACGATGACCAACTTTTTAATTTTTGACTTTTTTTCCCCTCATAATCAATAAATTCCTCCAGGGATTTTCCTATTTTTGCAATATCTCAGAAACAATTTCTGCTTTTCCTCTTGTTTCAGGTAATTGTGAAGGATGTTTGGAAAGAGTACACTGGCTGGCCATTGAACGACATGGAAAGACAATACAAATTCATGGTAAAGCATGTCCAGCTATGGAAGGTTGCATTTCACAGCACCTCTCCGAAATGGATACATAGCTGCTACCTTGCTGCAATAGCAGCCTATTACGCCAAGTAAATTTTTTCTTTTGCTATTTTAAGAACTTTTATCACCCCATTTACTTGTTTCCTCAAGCTTTAATTATATTTGCCGTTAGAAACTAAAGATGGACAAACGAATCAAGGATTGGTATTTAGATTCAAATAAGATCGTAATTTCTAATTCTAGTTTTGTATGATCTGAAGGGAAGTGGAAGCTGGTCTAATGGAGTATAAGCCAGACATCATCATCAGTGTTCATCCCTTGATGCAGCATATTCCTTTATGGGTTCTTAAATGGCAAGGCCTTCAAAAGAAAGTGGTTTTTGCAACAGTTATCACAGATCTGAACTCTTGCCACCCTACATGGTAATTAACTTATACGTCATTTCAATTGCAAATTACCTCTTTTGTCTATCCCGACATTACTAACACTAAAAATGTTTCAGGTTTCATCCTGGGGTTAATAGATGTTATTGCCCGTCAAAGGAAGTAGCAAAGAGAGCTGCATTAGATGGACTAGAAGAGTCCCAAATTCGTGTTTTTGGCTTGCCGGTTCGTCCTTCTTTTGCCCGTGCAGTCCTTTCCAAGGTATATCTAATTGTGATCATGAATTTATATTAACATTTGCTACTTCATTGGGTTCTGAGTAAGTCTGCATTTCGACTTTATGACTGTAGGATGAGTTGCGAGCAGAACTCGGAATGGATCCTGATTTACCTGCAGTTTTGCTGATGGGAGGTGGTGAGGGTATGGGACCTGTTGGTAAAACTGCTAAGGCCCTTGGAGAATCACTGCAGGATAAAGAGACTGGAAAACCAATTGGCCAGTTGGTTATAATCTGTGGTCGCAATAAGATTCTTAAATCTACTTTGGAATCTGAAGACTGGAAGATCCTAGTTAAGGTGTTGGTTCTTGTTTCTGAAACCTGATTGATCATTTTTGACAAATAGAACATCGTTGACATTTTCATCTACATTACTTATTTTCCGAATTGCAGGTAAGAGGATTTGAAACACAGATGGAGAAATGGATGGGAGCTTGTGACTGCATAATTACAAAAGTATGTATGTTACAGAAAGTTTGCGACCCTCTTGGTCATTATATGGTTGCCTTTGATGTAACCGATTTCCTGAACTGGTTATATAGGCTGGACCTGGTACAATTGCAGAGGCTCTGATACGTGGACTTCCTATTATTCTCAATGACTACATTCCTGGACAAGTAAGTGATACAAGTTCTGCCACTGCAGCTGCTTAGTGAAACCAAATAGTAATTTTATCTCATGTTCTCATTCTTAATCTGGCAACTCCAGGAAAAGGGCAATGTTCCTTATGTTGTCGAAAATGGTGCTGGTATCTTCACCAGAAGTCCTAAAGAAACAGCAAGAATTGTGACAGAGTGGTTCAGTACCAAAAAGGATGAACTCAAGACAATGTCAGAGAATGCACTTAAACTAGCCCAACCTGATGCGGTGTTCGATATTGTCAGGGACATTCATGAGCTTGCCGAGCAGCGTGGTCCTCTTGCCAATGTTCCATACAAATTGACATCATCATTTACAAGCATAATATAATTGGGTACTCCTCTGAGTTCAACTAACAAGAAGGCAATGTACAGCTAGAAATGGTAGCAGTATCATTCTTTGTCCGGGAAAACAAAAAATCAGATATAAATTCTTAAGCATGTCACGTTGTTGTTTTTGCAGAAGTTAGATTGTTGTGGAAGAAGGTGATTGTGTTGTTTCTTTTGTCGTTACGTTTCAATGTTCCAGAGCTCTAATCTGCTCTAATCAACTGTTCTTTATGTGAAACATGTAATTCTTGACTTGGAATCACTTCTGACATAAGGTCGCTTAAAAGTTGAGAAATCCTACGAAACTGAAGCAGACAGAAATGTAAAACTTGGTACAGAAGCAAAACAAGTAAAAACATCTTAAGGCTGTCCTCTTATTTCTCTCTCTTCTGGGGCTATCTTTTCTTCTAGTTATGCAAACTTTTTGAAGTATCAAAATGAACTGTAGAGTGTAGACTCAATTCATGGTAATCTCTCATGCAAAAGAAGGCCTTGGAAAGAACATGCCGTGCACGTTCCAGGCAAGCTATGATAAATGTTATGTAATGATTAGGAATCTGAATCTGGCTGTGATTACCTTCTCAATTTGAAAATTAATGTTGGTTAGAGGAAAATAAACAAATGAAGTTATTGTCTAATGTAGAAGTCGTTAAGTGTGGTTGATATCAAACCAGACTGTAGTTGATCATCAAGAACTTGGGGTAGGCATGTGGATTAAACCTGGCAGCCATGTGAGTGTTGCAGAGCTTTTCTGTTTGATATAGTTTTATTTAACTAAGATACAAACGGAACAGTTTATTATTGGATTATCAACCAAATCGATTAAGGATAATAAATTAATTGATTCGGTCTAAAATCAAGGACCAACTCCAATATAATCATATTGGAGTTTAATTATTATAATATAATTAAATTTAGACTCGAATTTGAATTTAATAAATATATTTAAATTTAATTAATTATAATTAAATAAAAATTAATAGATTAAATTAAATTAAATTATATTGAAATTGAATTTTTATTTCACCATCAAAACAAGTAATAATAATTGAAAAAGAAAACAACTCTTGATTACAAATTGCAACAAAACAAAAAAAAACGAAAATGATCAACAAAACATGTGGTAATTGGGTAAAATGTCAAACGAAGGTATCTTCTGTCGTTTTCTCGTACGCCGCCGTATTAGGTCTCATGCTTCACGTAAACTTCAATCCATATTCCATGGAAGAAAGCTTCAACCACGGCCACCACAACTACCACATCAACGCCGTCCGAAGTTCTAACCTTTTCTGTCGAAGAAAGATTCTATCTTTCATCCACTACAGTAAAGTTCAGGCAAGTTCAAGGACTAAAATGTAAAAAAAAACGCACACACACACACCTTTACTCTTACTTTGTTTCGCCTTCTGCTTGTGTCTCTTTGTTCTGATAATCTACATTACGTGAATCTTGAAGACAACACCGGCCTCCATGATTAAGACGAGTGTGTAAAGTGAAGTTCATGTTTCAATAATTCAGATAACAGAGGAAATGCCTGAGCTTAGGGAAACGTAGAGTTTAAGGCAAACGTGGAAGAATTTTCCAAACTCTAGAACCTTCGACAAACCGAAAAATCAAAATGGAAGGTGATCCAAAGAAGCAACCATCTGCCGTTCAACTTAGTAGGAGTGACAATGGATCAATCGATTTGAGATCTAAAATTTACTATTCTAATTCAGCCTAAAATTTCATTATAATCTAATGAAAAATAATAATTACCAGAAGTTTATTAATAGAAAGTAGAATTTTTAACGTAAAAATATTTTCCTACCGCAATCTTTTTTCTACTTATCGATTTTTACGATAACACTGCACTTTTCTCCGATCTCCAATTGTTCGCCCGTAGATCTAAACAGATGATTGCGTTTGAAAACTACGATGGATAAGTACTTATTTCTACCGTACCATAGATTCAGACGCAGCCTTAATAGGAGTGAATGAATCAATTGATTCGAGATCTAAAATTTACGATTCAAATTCGGCTTAAAATTTGTACGGATTTATATTATATTGAATCTAAATAATGCTTAATTGAACGTAATCTAAACTTGATTAAGCACTAATTGCGAATTATGTCTTACTAAATTAATGATCATAATAAAAAGTAATTTTTAATTTCGAAATAAATTAATAAAGTAAATTATTTTAAATGAAAATTTATATTATTGATTTGTAAATACTTTTACTGTAATTTAATAGATAAAGTGGCAGTAGCAATTAAGGAGTGGCCCTGCCCATTGATTGACCAAGACTGGTAGACCTAGACAATAGTGACTTGCATGGAAGCTGATGGGCCAATTTACTGTTTTAACTATTTAATTTCTACATTATATTGGATAAAATAATTTTAAAAATTGTCAAATGTTTATAATTTATAAATTAAACCCAAAAAACAGTATTGAGTATTTTTTGGAAAACAATTTCCAATATAGAAATAAGTAGAAACACCAAAACACCCATTAGGCATTGCGAAGACATAGACACACATACAATCTTATGCAACAGAGGAACGAGAGAGAGAGAGAGTTTCAGTGGAGCAATCCTCATACTCATCACCCTAAAATGGACCCCCACCCTTGATCTTCCAATCCCAGCCGTTGATCTCCTGCTTCCCTTACCTTATGTCCTTCAAATCTAGGGTTTTCGATCTCCGCCGCTCCGCTGCAGATCTCCATCCATGTCATCAAAGATCAATCAACACCACCACCACCATCATCACCGCATCAACGGTCAGATTTTGTCGTCGCCGTGTCCCCACGTCGCCGAGTTCCGCAACCGTAATGGCGCCAAACCATTTCGCGCCCTCCAGGACTGCCTCCGCGTGAAGCCGCCGGGAGGCCGCGCCGCCATTCACCGCGATCCTTCCGAGATCCCTCGCTGCGGTGCGTGCGGAGAGTCGGCGCGTCCTCGTCTCTACGCATGCGTGGCTTGCGCCGCCCTATCCTGCCACACGTCGTCCAGCCACTCCCACGCTGCCGCCCATGCCACCTCTATGCCGCCTGGTCACGAGATCGCCGTTGATGTCGACCGTGCTGAGCTCTTCTGCTGCGTGTGCCGTGATCAGGTCTACGATCGCGACTTCGATGCCGCCGTGGTCCTTTCACAGACCTCCACTCTCAAATCTGCCACAATCAACACCGTCAAGCCGGAGAACCTACGCAAAAGGCGACGAATAGATTACCGGCCGTGGTCTCCGGAGATCCAAGAGCGCGCTCTGATCGGAAACGGCTCGAGTCCGTTGGATTGGAGCTCAGATCCGCCGTGGGGGTTGCGAGGATTGAACAACCTTGGAAACACGTGCTTTATGAACTCTGTTCTTCAAGCATTGCTCCATACGCCTCCGTTGAGGAACTATTTTCTCAGTGATCGGCATAACCGTTACTATTGTCAACAAAAGAATGGACTTTCGTGTAATAGCAATGGTTTTAATACAAATAATAACGGTAGAAGACGAAATGTAGGTGGTGGAGATAATAAAACCGCAAGGTTATGCTTGGCATGTGATATGGATGCTATGTTTTCGGCGGTTTTCTCCGGTGATCGGAAGCCTTATAGTCCTGCAAAGTTTCTGTACAGGTATATATGACAGTGTATATTGTGGGTTTGTGTAAAGGGACGTTCTTTTTTGTGTGCGAAGTGAGGAGTTTGTTTTAATGGATACCTTGGGTATAATGCATGTACAACAATATGGGTACTGATCCTATACATTGTGGGGTTTGTCAGAAATTTTATAGCTTTTTCAGTGTTGTTGTTAGAGATCGTTTTTGAAGTTAGAGGGATGGTATTTGTTATGTAAGAATAGGAAAGAACTGAGACAATACCTTGGAACTTACTTTGACTTTTGGCATGTTGGGTTTTTACTCATTAGTCATGATTTGCGGTCTTTTTGTTCGGGGATTTTATGAATTTTGGTTTCATGTGTTACAGTTGGTGGCAACATGCTGCAAACTTGGCGAGTTATGAGCAGCAGGATGCCCATGAGTTTTTTATTTCTATGCTCGATGGGATCCATGAAAAGGTGGAGAAAGATCGTTGCAAGCCTCAGAGTCAAGGTAAAGACTGTTTGCTTTTCAACGATTTTTTCCAGATTTTATGCCTTTTAAGGATGCCAGTTTTGAAGGAAACATTAAGGTGCCACTTGTGCTGGAACATGTGCTGACTCATAGGTTCCATATGCCGATAGGCCGTGTAATAAATTGTAATCATACTGTATCTATTGAAAATCAGTGTTGATGCTTGTATTTGATCGGCAAAAGAAATCACGTTGTAGTCTTCTGGTTCCAGGTTTCTATATTTTACTAACTTATCCGGGAAATGATTGTTCTCATAAGCACAATGTAAATGTAAAAGATTTTTTTTTGTTATCAAGGCAGTTCCATTTTTATTCTCTATTTTGATGTTGCAATGAGGTCGGGACTTCATTCTTATGGACTGCTTCACCTCGCTTGTGCGTATATAAGATCGAATATCAGTTAGCTTGTTTCGTCAAAGCCAATTTGTGTGATTTCTTAAGAATTATGTTGAAGTAGTATTCACCCGTGTAGATTTAGAATGTCATGAATGGAACATGAAAAGCTAGTGTTTAAGTGGCAGCCGCTTGTAATAGGAGGGAGTTATAAAGGGTTTTGGCACAGTAAGTGACTAATTTTCTGATCACTGTCGCTAGAGGAGTGGTGATTGTTATGGCCCCTAGATTGAGGTTTCTGACTTTAAGGTTGAAGACTGTCAACCTTAAATTGTCTTCAATGCGCACAACCCTATTTTCTTATGTGAATACATCTCTTTCATCACATTGGTCCAAAGTAGTACCGAGCACAGTAATCATAACTTCTAACTGCAGGGTGTGGTTTTAGGTTCCTTTGTTATTGCTTTAGGAGTTGACAAAGTGCTCATTTAGGGGTAAGTCTCAACATCAACTTGCAGACTTGATGGTGTCATCTGCTTTAATTCCAGTAAGTCAACTTTTCCTTAGACCACTTGGTTTCATCATAGGGAATTGTCACCTGTTGGAATACTCGTGTTAATTCCACCTTTGTCATTCTTGGGGTCTTACCTCGTTGAAAAGTTGATCCATTCCAGGAGCTAACATGGGTGGTTGCACTAGGTTCACATCCTGCCTAAGGCTTATGTTGCATACTTCTTGAGCTTCCTTCTTTATATTGCTTTAGGACGAAACTTCCTCCATAGTTTTCTTTTCATGGTGATATGGGATAGTTATTTGGTGTAGGTGCCTAGCAAGAGAAAGGATCACTAATGTTACCAAGTTGGGAGAATAGATTGTTAAATCCAGGAATTGAACTAATATCTAGGCTGCTAGTGGCTAATAGATTACTTTGATTGAATATTGTGCTCTCTGGAATCATTTGCTGGTGACGTGTCCTAACTCTGATCTGGAAGCATTTTATACGGGGTTTTCTTTATTTTGTAATGTGATATGAATCAGATTTGTAGGTTAAACTTCGTAATCTCTTACAGTCAAAGGTTTAATACCACCTTGCTTTTAATGCAGGTCATGGAGAATGTTGTATTGCTCATAAAGTGTTTTCTGGTATCTTGAGATCTGATGTCATGTGTATGACTTGTGGTTTCACCTCTACAACGTATGACCCATGTGTTGACATTTCACTGGATTTAGAACCCCACCAAGGAGGTTCAGCAAAGACAGTGTCGACAAAGACTCATCAATCTTGCAATGGTGAGGCAGATTGCAAGAATTCGGGCCAACATTGTGGGATATCCACACTGATGGGGTGTTTGGATCGATTTACTAGACCTGAGAGACTGGGATCTGACCAAAAATTCTTTTGTCAGCAGTGTCAGGTGAGGCAGGAATCTCTCAAACAGATGTCTATAAGAAAGCTTCCTTTGGTTTCTTGTTTCCATATTAAAAGATTTGAGCATTCGTCAATGCGGAAAATGTCAAGGAAGATAGATCGATACTTGCAGTTTCCGTTCTCCTTGGACATGTCACCTTACCTTTCTTCTTCTATCCTGAGGAGTCGATTTGGCAATAGGATCTTCCCGTTTGATGGAGATGAGCCAGATGCATCAAATGAGATGCCAGCAGAGTTTGAGTTATTTGCTGTGGTAACTCACACTGGTAAGCTAGATGCTGGACATTATGTCACATATCTGCGTCTGAGTGATCAATGGTACAAGTGCGATGATGCTTGGGTCACTCAAGTCAATGAGAACATCGTGAGGGCCGCCCAGGGGTACATGATGTTTTATGTACAGAAAATGCTTTATTACAAAGCAAGTGAGAAACAAGTCATTACCTGATACAATGCCAGAAAGGGTAAAACGGTGGTCAACTCACTTGTGCAAGCAAGTTGTATCAATGACCAACATGAAATTTACCAACGCAGATGCCATGGCTAACCTTTGCAAGCCAAGAGGAAAAATAACAATGAGCCAGTTTCTTGCACCGTGGAAGTTCCTACATGACTGCTATCTGAGTGATACTTTTATTGATGAGTTGGAACATAAGTGGGCCTAAATTTTTGAGGCACTTCAACATTGGGAACATTACGTTTTATGGAGGTACATATTACTCTTTTTAAGTGATTCCTGATTTGATTTTTTCCGCTTAAGTCTCCTTTTATTCTCATTCAAGTGTAGGTTGGATTGATTATTTTTTCTCCTCAAGGTCCTCTAGAGAGGTCAAATGCTTGGGAATGTAGTTCACCACTGTACCAATCCTTTCTTACCGGGTATATGAATTACAGAAGGTTTACTATGAAAGGCAATCGCTTTGCTTCCCTTTAGATGATTGTTTTCTAAGCTTACCCAGAAAAAGATTTACCGAATATATCTTCTTGATCATTGCTCAGTCACATAAGGATACTTAAGATATTCGCAGGGGGTCCTCTGAAAATCCCTGCTCTACACACACTTGTATGGTATAGAAATATTTCGAATTTTATAATGATCTGAACCAAGTGACATTTCCAAATTTACAAAGATTACAATTGGCCGAACAAGACAAGTCTGTTCGAAAACTACCCTGTCTTGGAAGCATTAGGAAATATCATTTCTTGTGGACCTTTCCCCTGAAGGCTCGAAAAGTCACCTTGCAAGTTACCATAGTAACATTTCAATGTTGAGAAGTATAGATAAATAAAGTAACCTTTCATTTTCCGATCATTTAGGTTCTGTTTGGTTGTGATGCTTGAGCTGCCACATGTTTCGCCCCAATGACACCATCCGTACGCTTATACTAAGCCTCGGGAGAGTTGGGGTGTTACATTTAGGTGGTATCAAGACCTATTAATGTAGCATGGGGGTCG
>JAOTAY010000007.1:30681799-30705601 GCA_025629805.1 Erythroxylum baracoense | reverse complement strand
CTTAACCAATTCTATATATTTTATAATTATCAAAACATAAAGGGATTTTTATTTGTCAACCACCATTGGTCCAACACTTATTACTATAAGGCCTCGTTTGGTTGGCGAGAAAGTAAAGTGAATTTGGAATCTGATTCTTCAGAAAATAAATTTATGAAAAGTAAAGATATTCACATATTTGAATAATTATAAGAATTTTGATAGGAAAATTGAGTAGATTCTTATTATAGTGTTTGGTATGAAACATTATTTTATGAAATGTAATTTAATTTTGACTTGTGTTTTCAATTATATCCCTACAAACGGAATAAAAATTAAAATCGTTAAATAATGTTAATTTATAATACAAGTTATATTATTAGATGTTAGTTTTTTTCATTTACGATATTATAATCATATAATACTGTTATGTCATATATATAGAATGAAATATACAAAAAACTTCAACTGAGTACAAAAATAAATATTAAAATTTATTGCATCTTTGTTTAACAAGTAATATGATTACTTCCAATCAAGGCATTCGGAGTACAAAAACACCGTAATTTAGTCTAAAGTGTTACTCATTGAAAAAAAAAAGCAAGAGCAATAAAATAATTACTTTCATAAGTCAAACAAAAACTAAACAAAAGTTAAGTAAGAAGGAAAAATATGAACCTGAAGAATATAGATTAAAACTTCTGAACAAAAATATCTAAAATTTTGTTAACGGGAGAACAATAAGAATAGTTAAAGAGGAGGTAAGGTTTTATAAAATACTTGTCGTAGGGTTGAGAAAGAAGGAAGAGTTGAATTGACTAATATATTTTTTACATTAAATTCTTAAGGAAAGTAATCTAAATATTAAGGGAGTGATGAGATTTAGAATTCAAGTAAAATGTTACTATTTTTTCTAGATTGGAAAAGTTTTTACTTTCTTAACTACTCAAAAAAATGAACCAAATGCGATAATATAAATTTTAAGAAAAAGATTACTTTTCCAAGCAAAAATTCATGCAAAACGTGATAATATAAATTTTAGGAAAAAAATTAAAAGTGAATAATTTTAAATCTCATTGATAAAATTTACCATACTTTTGGGAGGGTCTAAGGCATAAATTGTCTCGTAAAATATTTAAGTTATTTTTCGCGCATACGTTAAATTTGGGGACTCACACCTTACAAAATTCCGCAGATTGTCGTTGATTACTGATCGAAGATCCCAATAGAGCCTCTTGTCTACGTCTAAGCGTTTAGTTTTGTTTGTTTTTTCCACTGTATTAAAAAAAATAACTTATTTCGTATCATTATTTATACGTTAATTTTTTAAAATTGTATTAACAGCGTCTTAACGTTTTCTAAATAATACTTATAACGACATAAATCTTAATTGAGTAGTATTTTAATAATATTAAATTTTAATCAGTATTATTTTAATAATATTAAATTGTAAAATTATTTTAAAACAACAGTATAAATTATTGTAAATTATTGAGGTGTAAATCTTGTTTTAATCTTTTGAGATCTGAACATGTAAAAACCTTCCTCCAGCCACTCGATGTTGTATGTACTTACCGAAGTGGTCAAAAGCATTAAAATTTCACCAAGTGGGGCTTTTGTTTTTAACACTACCAACAAGTTCTCGGCTGCCTCTGAATGGCTAGGGCCTCCTCTACCCGTAATCAAGAGCTTGGCCTCATGGACTTCCTCCTGGGGCTGGAAATGGAGACAGCGACGAATAAGTTACTGTGGTCCATAAGATGTTTGAACCGGAGGCTCTTTGAAGATTCCTTCTGCAATCAGCTGGACCATCGCCAAAGGAACAAATAGACTACGTATCCTAATTAGCTTTTGCTTGCTATCTTTCTTATACTGAAATAAAGCCTGCATTGAAAGTTAATGACTTACTTTAGTGTATATATCTTCGTTTTTGTCACACTCATTTGGATCTTCCAACCAACACACTGCATTTACTATTTGGCACATTCATATGTATAAGATCAAAAAAAGGCAGCTTTGTCTCATTGAATTCTTGAAATTCTCCCTGACATGTCAATCTCAGTAGCTGAGACGCTTACACGTGAATGTAAATGTACCTGTATGGAATTGAAGTAGGAATGCCGATTTTGGCTTAGTTTAATTTAAAATTAATGAATTTGAATTTAAATTAATTAATCTTTAAATGCGAGATTAATTCATAAATTTTCTTAATTTAATGCTATTTTGATTTAAATTTTTAATTTAATTAAACATTATTTTAAAACAATTTAAATTAGTAAAATTACAAATTAAGAATTATCAAAAATTAAAAGAGAATACCAAATACCAACCTCATTTATAGAAAAGAAAATCTTATTTTATATTCTAACAGATTAAAGAAATAGTAAGTTGGTTCCTTGTGTTGAACATTTCTTCACGAGTTATTTTATTAGAAAACTTGTCAGGAAGAGTTAAAACACATTAAATAGGAAGTAAAGGGACAGGCAATCAATTTCCGGAAAGAAGGGAAATTGTTAAGTAGATTCTGGGGGCCGGAGGGACCATTCATGCCACGTGTACCGCATTGCCTCTAATGCAAGTGCCGCCGTGCACTGCAGGCAAAATCATGGATGGGTTTAGAAGAAGAAATTACGTAAGGGAGTGTGTCTTGAAATTTAAGATGATAAGAGAATGACGTCGATCTAAAAGATTTAAGTTTTAAGGGGAAATTTTTATTCTCAATTTTATATGTTATTGTTAGATGTTGTTTCCTTTCGACGTGAGATTTATTATCCTAATACTCCCCCTTACTTGTAACCTCTTTTCGGGTTTATCAAGTGAATTATTTGGGATTTTTTTGGACTCCAGGATTTTTACCGGGTTATTGGGCCTTAACTTTTGTAGTGAAACGGTCGCTTAATATAGTATTAGAGTCTTTATGACCAAATAGTCTTGAGTTCAAATCTTACTACTCATCTATTATTCAACACAAGATAGAGTGGACCTGTGTAAATTTTAAATTCAAAGAACTTTCACTTGAAGATGTGTGCTAGTGAATATATAAAACCGATTAAATTGACCTCACACAATATCTTAAATTATTGTAGTGAAGTGGTCAATTAATAGGGTGTAAGTTAAGTTTACTTCCTCTCCCCACGTCAGAGGATGACTGCCAAATAAAGATGGGCAGACCAGACCAAATTTCAAATGAAGATGATGAGATGCACACAGCTCCCTCTGTTAGCTACCATACCATACGTTCAATTGTGACGGTATACGTATGGTTTCACTTCCTGTTTTGGACTTTTTATTGTCTTTTTATTCAGAGAAAGTGGCATTTGCATTTACAAATTTCCAACATAATAATAGCGCCAGCCTTTGTTGAACGCAAAACCCTGAATTTGATCATCGTTTAGAACCTGATTCAATTCCTTTCTAGCCCCCTTCAAAGACCCAGAGGACTTCCTTTATTACTGAAACGAAATTTTCTGTACCTACTATTCTGTATTTATTTTGTTTTACGCAATTTTATTCACATAAATATGTAAAACTTAAAAATATATATAGATAAAATCGAGTAAACAGAATAAGTATAGAATAATAGGTGAAAAGAGTTTGACTCTTTCCCTGCTTCTTGATTGGTTGAGGAAAGCCAATTGCTGGACACATTGGAAGACTCACAAGTTCACGTTTCAGCACCTTACCCCCAATTCTATGGGTTGTGGCCCAAAATGTGTCTTATTGGTGACAATTCTATAGGTTATGGCCCAAAATGTATCTTCTTGGTGAAGTGGGTCTCTGCTCTTTTTCCAACGAACAAAGTTCGTTGGAATTAGGGTCTCCAGCCCATTGTTTGAAGTTTTGGGAAGGAAGAAGCTTGGAAGCATGACGGATTGGAGGAAAGTTAATGTAAGAACGGAAAGTGTAATAACTTGGAAGCATGACAGATTGGAGGAAAGTTAATGTAAGAATGGAAAGTGTAATAACTTTTTCTTTTTATTATTAATTTATTATTCTTATAAGTTGTACTTGGTAGTTGGTTTTATCGTTTTACAGTTAATTTGCATCCCATTCATTCGGAACTGAATTTAAAAGTTACGATTCAACTCAAAATGCCAGTCATTAGAACAACCTAACAATCCAACAGCTAGGGCCTCTAAACGACACGGTCGTTTAAGAGATGCAAACTAGGATCATCAATCATTCATCATTTGTTCCTTCACTGACCACGAAACTTTGTTCATAATCCTAGCACTAGCAGTCGCGTCTCTCATACTCCGCCACGTGTCAAGTGCACAGTCTGGGTGTATGATTACGGGCCGGCATTCCCTAAATTTGGGACCACGACATCACCTACCCCGAATGGCAACTTTGCTCGTAATAAAAGATGCCCTTGACCTCTCGTCAACGACAACTGTAAGTCTGCAAAGCAGCTGATCACACCCACCGATTTTACAAAATATAATTTTTTGTTGTTATATGGAAAATAAGGTCGGAGGGAACTTGCAGATAAAACAAGAGAGGGAAGTATGTGTCCCTCTCTTGTCTAAGAAAATCGAATCATTTCTTCTCTCCCTTTCTCTCGCAAACCTCACCATTTCGACGTCTCTCTTGCTTGCGGACTTGTATATCCGATGAACCAGGAGGCTTGACCGGTCCAAATCGGAATTGGGTTCAATCTCTTGCAACTTTATCAGGTTCTTTGGGTTCTTGTTTTAGGGTTTGGGTGGTGAAATTGATGCAAATTCTCGGACAGGTTGGGGTTAGGTGTATTTCTGATTGGGGAACATCATGGGTTGGGGTTTCATTTTTGTTTGGTGATTCGTTTGTTTGAGAAAATTAATGATTTTGTTAATAAAAAGATTGTAACTTGGAGTTGTTTGGAATTTTGGCAGTTGACAAGATGAAGGGAATTAGAGATTGGATTTTTTCCCAGTTGTCGTCGTCCGAATCATTGGACATTGCTAGGCCTTTGATAGGTGGTGGGAGATTTTTTCCCCAGAGAAATGCGAATGATGATTCTGGTGGCGACCAGTCTGGTATGTCCTCTTTGCTTTATTTTTAATCGAGATTTTATGACATTTTTTTTTATGCTAGTAATATTGGATATTGTTGTGATTCACACAAACCTTCTTTGGGATAGCAAAAAACTGTTATTCTTTTATGTTAGTTGTTGCTACCAGGCGATGCATAGCCTCTTGTTGGCTTTTACCACTCTTGCACCTAAAATGTATCTCTTGCTCAAAAGTGAGTATTATAACGTCTATTCTACACTTTGCTAGATGATGCCGGAATGATATAAGAAAGCTTCAAGGTTAAATTATTCAACTATTAGCTGTTTTAGATGTGTATATTGATCTTGGATAATTTGAATGGAGTTCTTCCAGGTATGTTTGATATGAATCGTGGTTATTATATGATGCTAAGCCCTTATGGTTTTGTTATCATGGCTTGAACCTTTATACCTCAAATTGGTCTTACTTGAAACTTCTTTTGTTGATTTTGTTGGCCCGGAGCTCACTATCGTAGGTATTTGCAGCCCATCCAGAAGCAACGATGCCACCTCTTAGTGCTACATCACAGTCTTCTGATATTAGTCAAATGAATGGGCCTCATCCCTCTTCGCAGCAAGCTGTTCAAGTTCCTGACTGTTCTAATAATTGCACTGATGAAAAAGGCTTGGATCTCTTGGCAAAAACTGAGAATCTGCGAATCACTCTTTTCCGTGTTCTTCTACGGTTTAGGCTGCCTCAGGACAATGTTCTGGTGGTGAAGGTTTTATATAGGTTGCATCTTGCAACTTTGATAAGGGCGGGAGAATCAGATTTGAAAAGAGTCAGAAAAGATAGAGCTAGAACACTAGCTGCAGAACAGGAGGCATCTGGCAGTCCAGAACTGAACTTCTCTCTTAGAGTGCTTGTCCTGGGTAAAACAGGTGTTGGGAAGAGTGCAACCATAAATTCTATATTTGATCAAACCAAGACTCTGACTGATGCTTTTAAACCAGCCACAGATCACATCCATGAGATTATGGGCACTATCAATGGGATCAAAGTAACTTTTATTGACACCCCTGGTTTCTTGCCTTCATCTTCCTGTAATTTGAGAAGAAATAGGAAGATTATGCTCTCTGTGAAGAGATTTATTAGGAAGTCACCACCAGACATTGTTTTATTTTTTGAACGCCTTGACCTCATCAACTTGGGTTATAGTGACTTCCCCCTTCTAAAGCTTATGACAGATATATTTGGTACTGCAATTTGGTTTAACACAACCCTTGTCATGACTCATGCTTCCTCCAATCTTCCTGAAGAACTTAGTGGACGTCCAGGTAGTTATGAGTCATATGTGACGCAACGTGCCAATCTAATACAGCACCAAATTCACCAGGCGATATCTGATTCTAGAATTGAGAACCCTGTACTTTTGGTTGAGAATCATCCTCGGTGTAGGAAAAATTCCATAGGAGAAGCTGTTCTTCCAAATGGACAGGTTTGGAGATCTGAGTTTATGCTCTTATCTGTGTGCATTAAAATACTTGGAGATGCTAATAGCCTTTTGAAATTTCAAGATAGCATCGAATTGGGGCCATCTGCTGCTACACGAGTGCCTTCCCTGCCACACCTCCTCTCTTCTTTTCTGCAGCATCGCTCTTTATCACCCCCACGTGAAGCAACTGATCAGGCTGATGAGATTTTCCTTTCAAACTCAGATGAAGAAGATGAGTATGATAGATTACCTCCCATTCGAATCCTGACAAAATCTCAGTTTAGGAAATTGACAAATGCTCAGAAAAGGGATTACCTTGATGAGCTTGATTACCGGGAGACACTATATTTAAAGAAACAATTGAAAGAAGAGTGTAGGAATAGGAGGGAGAAGAAGCTGTTGAAAGGGAGCGATAATGGAGAAGAAAATAATTCTAATGATCAACAGGCAACTCCAGAGGCTGTGTTGTTACCAGATATGGCGGTGCCTCCAAGTTTTGACTCAGATTACATACTGCACAGATATCGTTGCCTCGTGACTAGTGACCAGTGGCTTGTGAGACCGGTTCTTGATCCCCAAGGTTGGGATCATGACGTGGGCTTTGATGGTGTAAACTTGGAGACAGCCGCAGAAATTAATGGGAATGTCTTTGCTTCAATCTCTGGACAGATGCGCAAGGATAAGCAGGATTTCAGCATACAGTCTGAATGTGCTACAGCTTATGCTGAATCTGGGGGACCAACTTATGCTCTAAGCTTTGATGTTCAATCTGCTGGTAAAGATCTCATCTATATAGTTCATGCCAATACAAAGCTGAGGATTCTCAAAAGCAATGTAACTGATTGTGGGGCTTCTCTAACATCTTTTGGGAAGAGGAATTATGTTGGAGTCAAGGTTGAAGATACTGTACTTGTGGGGAAGAGACTGAAACTTGTATTTAATGCTGGACAGATAAGTGGTCCTGCCGAAATGGCATATGGTGGAAGTTTCGAGGCTACACTGAGAGGAAACGACTACCCGGTAAGGAATGATAATGTTACCCTTTCATTGTCAGCTCTTAACTTTAATAAGGAGATGGTGTTGGTCGGAGGCATCCAATCTGAGTTTAGGCCATGCCGTGGAATGCATTTTGCAGTTAATGCCAATATAAATAGTCAGAAAATGGGCAAAATTAGTTTAAAGATGAATAGCTCTGAACACCTCGAGATTGCTTTAATCGCAGTTTTCACAATTTTTAAGACTCTTTTGCGTCGTAAGACGACTCAAAATATAAACAGTGAAATGATCGAAAGTGGATGATGGTGTAAGGTTTCTCTGGTTTATTATTTCTGTGGTCAGAGAGAAGATATGCCCAGAGAGCAATTTACATATTGGAATGGATGTAAACACTCCACCACTGTGACGGGTGAGATGAGATGTATCTTCCTGATCTTGTTTCGAACTGTTTCAGCCTCGAAAGTTTTCCCTTTTGCTTACCAGGATGATGCTAGACTGTAACGCTTGCTTTCTTCTTGTTGAAAGCTTAGAGATGGACAGTGTTTCATGTCCATTGTTGGCAGAGCGTAGGTAAATTTTGTTGTAATTGTACAGGATAACATCGACTTTTATGATTTCTAGAATAAATAAAATACAATTCAGCCTGGAAGGTGAGTTTCTTTCTTTCTCTACTAACTACCGTAAAAGAAGAACAATAAAGAAAAGTATAATAAAAAAGGAAACTACCGAATTTCAGCAGAAAATATACGATTTTAGTTTCTAGATTGATTCAGGCTTGAATATATTCATTCTCATACACAATCTGGAGAAAAGAATTTTAAATTGCAAATCAACTAAACTAATACACATCAAGTTTATCTTTTTCCTTGGCTAAAAACAAATGGAAACTTTATTACAAAATCAAGGCGAAGACCCCCACAAAACCTCAGCTACAATGGTGGCTGCCTCTGCATCAGAAGCAGAAACTTCCTTCACCCTCTCCAATATCTCTTGCTTGAATGCTCTCCTCTCTCTTTGCCTCAACCCTTCTCCAACCTCTAATTGTACGGCAAATCTTGCAACACAACTCGCAAAAGGATGGCTTTCTAAGAATCTCTTCTGCCTACTCTCTCTGTTCTCTTTTTTTCCTTCATTCTCTCTGTCGTTGTTGTTGTTCTCTTTCTCATCAAACCTTCCTATATCAATCAAGTCTCCACCTAGTTCTGATCTCTGTAACTCCACAAGCTTCTTTATCAACCCTTCTTTGATCATAGCATCGATAGCTTCTTTTCTACCAAAGTAACCGATTTCAAGAATAACGTCCATTGCAAGAACACGCATTTGCAGGTCTTTATAGTCCAAGAAAGATATGATTTTTGGTATTTCTCCGTTGGATTCGATCTCATCTACAAGCGGAGATTTGATTGACTTGATAAGTGAACAGAGAACTTTCAACGATTTCCATGAGACCATTGATAAAAGAGCATGAACCATTGGACCCATTAACACTTGACCTGCAAAAACATCCTTGTTGAACTTAATCAAAGCTGCTATAACAAAAGCACACTGTTCTCTGACTCTCTGCGAACAACTGCTGTCACAGAGAATTCTCTCAAGATTTGAGAAAATTTTCGACTTCAAAACCAAGTCTTGCAACTCTCGATCAAACCCTTGTGACAGTCGCTTCTCTAACTGCTCCAACAAACCGACAAGCTCCTCTTCGTTCTCTGCAGAAAATCGCAAAGCTTTCGACAGCTTCTCTACGCTTTCACGGTCGATCCAAGCTTGAATCTCTGACTCGATCGAACTAGCGACTCGTGATATAGAGTGAGTTGAGACTCGGCGAGTCAAGAAGCTCCTGAGCCCATGCGACTTCTCGAGAGTGTCAACGAGTGACTTGAGGTTTGCAAGATGTCGGGAGAGGGTAGAGAGATGTGGGTCTTTGGAGAGGATAGCATCAGACTCTGTTTCGAGCTCCAACAGAGCTTTGATGGCGGGTGAGTTGGACTCGCCGTGTATGGGACTTGGGTGGGTTTGGAGCTCATGAGAAGCTTGTTTTAGAGCTTCAAGAACTTCAAGAACACGAGATATTTCTTCTTTCGATGATGGGTCTTCCACGGATTGATCCATGTCCTTGCAACTCTATTCTTAGTCTGTATAATACAAACAAAACAGAACAAACACAGAGAGACACAAAGTCACAAAGATGCGTGCTTGAGAGGTATAGAGTTGTTGTTTAGCAGAAGAGAGTTTGGAGGAAACAAGCTCAACGACCAGTCATAGGTAATACTATAACACAACACCTTGATGATGTCTAGATTGGCAACGACCATTCCTGTAAGATAGCCACTTGGAACAAAGTTTGTTCCTTTTTTTATGCCTATATGGATTTTTTACTACAAGAATTCAAGGGTTTGCCATATTTTATTTTATAATTTTCATGAAGAAATTGTTAAAGAAGTATTTGTTCTAATTAAGAAGTATAAGCAATGATGTTAAGTGTGGAATAAGAAGTAAAAGTGATGTTTGTTTGTAAGAAAAAGAAAGAGTGTAGCAATGAAGGATTTTTCCATTTCAAATATAAATCCAATTAAAATGAAAATGAAAACACAATATCTTCAATCCTTCAAAACTCCTTTTTATCTATTTATTCATGAATTTAGATGATGATGCCCATTCCAAATACTCAGCATATTCGCATCTCATTATTACAAGGGCGTGGAATAAAGAGAAGGGAACACTTGGCGATGGATCGGACTGCATAAAAATGGAAATTGTCTTTTGGATGCTCAAACAAGTCTTTCTTTATTATGATCGCACAGAGGAAGGCCATTGGAGGGAGGCCCCATGTCATCAACTGCTATAGGTTGCTTTTTGTCATTTTCTGGAGTTTCAATCACTAACTTCAACCAAGAGTACATAGTTTATGGGATTTTGACAACTTAAATTTTATTTATTTATTTAATAATAGTTTTCAGTAAATCAATCCATAACTCAAAGTAAGTGATTATTATTTTAAAAATATTAAAATTAATATATTTTATTTAGTAATATTCTCTTTTCGCTTATTCATTGCATGCTATACTCTTTCTGAAAAAAGATTTCAAAATCGGTTTGTAATTTTATAATTGATAGTTTAAAGTTCTATTTATCAAAACATTACTTTTTAATTAATACTTTTTATTATATTAATTAAAATGATATTAGTTAAATTATTTATATTAAAAAGATAATTTTTTATCTTACAAAAATAAACTAACTAAATTTAAGTCACAACAACACGAGTTGGACAAACAGATGCTACGAATTTGTAATGGTAAATAATAAAAATTGAATATATATATTGTAATTTTTGAACTTTTAATTTTATTTCTTAAATTAAAAAATAAACTTTCTTGATGAAACAATTAATTTATTATTATCAAAATCATGTTAGTTGTTTCAAATTTATATCTCACTGAAATTCATGGATGTTTTCAAGTTTCTACAGACCACAAGTCCTGAAAGCCCTTTAAGCCCAAGATTCTTCAACCATGATCACCTACTCGACACACACGCACACATACTATAGACCAACTCTAGCAATCAACTTGGCAGGACACAAGATGGGATGATGACATGACATGACAGTGAAATACACCGCACCAAAAATCCAATTTAATGATATAGTTTGTATTTTAAATTTCTTTTTTATTTTCTATATTCGTAAATTTACATTGTCCTTAAGAAACCTTCAACCGGAGTTGATTGGATCTTTGGTGAATCTAACAGCCTATCACAGTCACGGGTACATGTAACGAAGCTCAGTGATAAACTTCTAATTATGGCAGGCCTCGTGTCCCGAAACTGTGAATCTCAATATTCCCATATAACCATACAACCCTTGTGCTAAACGACAAACATTCCGTTGTACATCTAGCTCTTCTGTTTAGTGGTGGTTTGGTTGGTACATCAATCTCTATATTTCTCCCTTAGAGGTTACTTCTACTTAGTTTGTTTCATGTCTGATTCGATTTTTGGGGTCTCCGAGGAGTTGCTGCAAAAGGGTCTGTGAGAAGTTTAGGTTTTTTAGCTGTAAATGGAATAAAGATCCAGGTTTTGATTTCGATACATGTTTTAGCTTGTGCCCATTTGAGCTTATACGGGATTTTGCTGCGCAGGAACCTGTGTTGGGTTATTGATCCAATGATGATGACAGGGGTTAACAAGAGGAAGTTGGTGTTGCCTCGTTTGGTATTAACATTTCTTCTCCTGTTTATTTCTATTACCAATGTGACCGCTGGAACGACAAGTAGATTTGTCAGATCGGCGTGGCCTTCCGTCGACATCCCTCTTGACCATGAAGTGTTCGCCGTTCCAAAGGGTCCTAATGCCCCTCAACAGGTGATCTTCCTCTGTGATTAGCCTATGCCCTATCATCTTGGTTGGTGTTGTTTATTTCAATATGTGAAACACCTTATCTGCAACTCTCCTTGTTTGCTCCAATGATAAGGTGCACATAACCCAAGGCGATTACGATGGGAAGGCTGTGATTGTCTCGTGGGTGACTCCTGATGAGCCAGGTCTGAGCCAAGTTCACTATGGCACCTCAGAGAAGAAGTATGATTTTACCGCAGAGGGGATATTTACAAACTATACGTTCTACCAGTACAAGTCTGGCTACATTCACCAGTGTCTCCTTGATGGCCTTCAGGTAATTCACAGCTTAAAACCATTGAAAAAGGCACAAAGAATTTCACTACCTTAGGACTGGAGCCGGTAGCAATTTACTTATGATGGTTTGTGATCAACCTATGAACTGGGTATTGAAATCAGCTGTGAAATTTCTGTGTTCTGAGTCAGCAGTTTCTTGTTTCTTGTTCCAGTATGACACCAAGTACTATTACAAGATCGGTAATGGCGAATCTGCTCGTGAGTTTTGGTTTCGAACACCTCCAAAGATAAATCCTAATGCTCCTTATAAGTTTGGAATAATAGGTAATTTGTTCGTTTCTCCTATCTGCTAAATCTTCTAGGTGCAACTGCTTCAAATTTTGTTGTATATTTGACACAATTCCTAGTCCATGAAGCTGGATGATGTTTCATGGGATAGATCTTCTTCATCCTTGTTTCTCATTGCTATTTGCACTGGTGCAGGTGATCTGGGACAAACGTATAACTCTCTGTCCACTCTTGAACATTACATCCAGAGTGGAGCCAACACTGTCTTGTTTGTTGGAGATCTTTCATATGCTGATAGATATCAGTACAATGATGTTGGAATACGTTGGGATTCATGGGGTCGTTTAGCCGAGCGAAGTGCAGCGTATCAGCCTTGGATCTGGTGTGCTGGAAATCATGAGATCGACTATATGCCTTACATGGTCAGGGTTACTTAAAACTTCTTGTCATCTGTATTTATTACATTCATCTGTAACTGATGAATTCTGCTGGGAAATACCTGATAGGGTTGGTGATGTTGAACTATGATGCTTAGGTTTTGCTTGGTTTTTAATGTTAATGTATCACTTTCCATTTCAGTTCCTGAACTCTTTTAGAAATCATACTCTTTACACAGGGGGAAGTTGTTCCTTTCAAGTCCTATCTTCATCGGTACCCTACGCCATATATGGCCTCTAAAAGCAGCAATCCTCTCTGGTATGCTATCAGACGTGCATCTGCCCATATCATCGTTTTATCCAGCTATTCTCCATTTGGTAACTTCTCATCCCTAATCTTCACAACTTTTAAACCATCCATGCTTGTCATGCACACCATAAGTTGTTAAATAAGCACATTGCCTTCTTGGTTCTCTGCTGCAGTGAAGTACACACCTCAGTGGCAGTGGCTCAGAGAAGAATTTAAGAAGGTTAACAGAGACAAGACGCCTTGGCTCATTGTCCTTATGCATGTGCCCATGTACAACAGCAATGAAGCTCACTTCATGGAAGGAGAAAGCATGCGAGCAGTTTTCGAGGAATGGTTTGTTCATTACAGAGTTGACATTGTCTTCGCTGGCCATGTCCATGCTTATGAAAGATCAGTATGATTCTTTCCTTAGACTTTCCATAATCACTTCAATAATTGAATTGCCATGAAAGAGATCACTGAGTTGTTGAATTTCAGTATCGGATCTCAAACATATACTACAACGTGTCAACTGGTAATAGATATCCTATAGCAGACAAATCTGCCCCAGTTTATATCACTGTCGGGGATGGAGGAAATCAAGAAGGTCTAGCTGGAAAGTGAGTGAAGTTGATGAGTTACTGCTACGTTCATGGAAGTTTCTTATGAGGTTTACTGTGATGGATATTTGCAATGTTATAAGAACTATGAATTGAATCTGTGATCTATCAGGTTTAGAGATCCACAACCAGATTATTCTGCATTCAGAGAGGCTAGTTATGGACACTCAACCCTGGAGATAAAGAACAGGACGCATGCAATCTATCACTGGAATCGCAATGATGATGGAAAAAAAGTGCCAACTGATGCGTTCGTGTTGCATAATCAGCACTGGTGAGTCCAAATCTACTTATCAACGCACTGGAGGAATCTGTATTGATGCTTTTTTATTTCTGCGAACTGTGTTTGTGTGCAGGGGAACCAACCTGAGAAGAAGAAAGCTGAAGAAACACCATTTGAGGGATGTTGTTGGATGGATTGCCAGCTCCTGATGGAACTTCCAAGCCAAGAAGTACTGTACTAAAAAAAAACACCAAAACCAGCATTCAAGCAGGTGCATGAAGCTTATAAGAACCACAAACTGAGTTGTAACGGAGTACTGTACAAAAAGATGTTTCATTCTGTAAATTTCTTAGCAATTCATTCTTCAGACATGCATAATAATATCCCTTCTTCTATAGTTGAGTGCCTGCTTTAATTAGCACTCCCATTAAAGCATTAGGAGCTTTCCCATTAATATAACATAAATGACAAGGAACAAAAAAGCTTACTCTCAAAGAATTAAGTTTAGAATTTTGTGGTTATGTTGGGCAAAAATTATTCAATTTACATGTAAATATTCGTATATTTGAGGTTATTTTAAATATTTTTTAATTATGGAATTTGAATACGTAGTAGACATCTGCATGTGGGTCTATTGGAAACAGCCTCTCTACTATGTAGGAGTAAGACTATGTACTGTGAGACTTTCCCAGACTCTACTTTATTGCGGGATTTTAAACTGGGTGATGATGATGATAATGGATACGTGTTAGACAAATTAAATTGAAAAATTGAAAATTAAAAAAATTGATGTTTTTGAACGGTTTGATTTTTTAATAATATTATTAATAAATAAGATTAAAACGGTTTAAAAGTTAAAACTATGATATAAATGAGCAAGTTCCCATTGAAAGCGTTGTACATGAACGACGTTTCGTTTCATGAGGTTAAAATTAAAGATATGATCAGACCCATCGTCTTCTCTACCCAGGGTTGATAGTTTAGGGAGTAATAAGATAAAATGGCAATCCACAGTAGTGGTTGTTGGTGCTCTACTCTCACGCTTACCTTCCCCTATTCCAATACGACATCGTTTCAACCTCCTCTCCGTCTTCCGACTTCTTCTCCTTCTGCTCCCATCCGCAGGACGAGAGGTTTGAGGATGTTAACGCGCGCGGGGCCCAGCACGAACAGCTATCTTGTGGCGTTCCTACTCCCTCTGTCTCTTCTCGCGGGCACCGTCTTCGCTTCCATTAAAGTCGCCGATAGGCTTGACAGACAATTTCTCGAAGATGTGTGTGTGTTTCCCTTTGTGTTTTTGGTAGTATACTACTTGTTCGACGAAAGTCCTCAACGGGCTTTGAACGACTGAATCACTTGTGTTTGAATTCTTAGTTCTTATGTGACGTTAAAAATGGTAATATGGTTTCTCTGAAACAGCTTGCAATTAATCAAGCAATAAGGGAAGCAGAGGAAGAAGAAGATGATGATGATGATGATGACGAATATGAAGAAGGAAACGAAGCTGGATCAAGCTATGACGATGACGATGATAATGACAATCTTGGTGGTGTTGTCGACGCTCCTGCGGAGAAAAAAGTAGCGGTAGTAGAAGAAGAGCCTGCATTTCCAACAAGAACACGCCTACGCAACCGGCCCAAACGAGAGGCCTAATCCAACACTCTTACAACTCCCATTGTTGTTATTATATTTACCGTACAATCAGTTTGTTAATTCCCTTTTCGTGTTAAATGAAGATTAACGAAGAACGAATTCTGTCTTATAATCTTCCATGTTAGGATTTTTCACGATAGCCATGGCTTAATGCACAAGTTTAATTTAGTTTGGTAATTTTAAATTGAGAGAAATAAAATTAAAATATTTAAAATTAAATTTAATTAAAACCAATTAACTAATTTTTGTGGTCATTATAATTTTCAGAAACTGAGAAATTCTTTTTGACCCGTGAATTCATTTATGGTCTTATCAGGAAATTAATTACCACGCACAGGCTATGACAGACAGCATCGAAATTGATCCTTTCTTGGTTCTGTTTCCACTAATAATGAATGAAGAACATTCGATAGCATCCAAAAACCTCCATTTGTGACCTATGTGACAAAGAAACCCATGATCGCGGACGAACTTGGCCTGGGATGGGATCTCAAAAAATTTAGTGGTGTGTTAAGATTAAGACATTGCATTCATTGCATAGTGGAGGACCACATTAATCTTCTGCTATTACTCCCAAAAGCACAATGGTTCATACACATACAGTAAAAACGGTCCATGTCCTTACTCCTTAGCTGTATTTAAAATGGATTCATCTTACAATTGCATATAAAAAATTGCCATGAAGAAAGTGATAGGCTTCGTCTTTTGATTTTCTAATTCATATTCTTTGTGGGACTCTTGGCTTTATGATAGTAACCCAAACTCTGTGTTCTAGTACAAATCATCTTGTCCTTTGAATATGAGAATAGGCATAGAAGAGAAGAATCTCGTGCCTACACCTTTCCAAATTCCAACCATACAATTATTCTATCAGATTTTCGCTTCAAAGTGGATAAGTATGATTGTAAAAAATATATGTTGTGTGCCTGACTGCTTGTACGTGTACAATATGTAGTGGAGATTTGGTCCAGACTCCAGAATTCGACGACTTGGCTTGGTAGATAGATAACAAAACACAAAACGTCGTGGACCAATGTGCTTACCTAATTCCATCCCTTGGCTTCTTCCACCTACGAAGCTTCTCACCCACAAAAAGTCTCATGATAAATTCTACAAGACCGAACTTGCCTCAAAGGTGTCTTATCAATTTCATAATCTTAGAACAATAACAACAAATCCAACGTAGGGCTTGTTTGGATAAGTTTATATGAGTAGTGCTTTTGCCAATAAAATTTTTTTGAGAAGAGTTTTTCTAAGAAGCTAGTTAATTGTTTGACTGTTATTTAAAAAAGAACTTAGACTGTTTAGTAATATAAAAATAAAAAGCACGTTTAATTTTAATTATATATTTTTTCGTATAATTATTATTTAAAATATATTAAACAATATGTAAAGTACAATATATTAATTATTATATAATTTTAAACTATATAAAACATAAATGAAAATATATCTAACTAAATCTTTTGTATGGATTATAACATAAGTAAAACTAATATAAAAAATAAATATTAAAACATATTAAAAAATCAAATAATATTATATAAATCTCAAAAGAAACATGAAGATGTGTTTGTGGGTATTGTAGGAATTATGTGTAAAACAAAAGGGTAAAAGGGACTAAAAAAATAGGCTCATTAATTGATCTGAAAAATCTACCTCAAAAAGTACTTTTTTGAGAAGCTTCAAATTTGAGCTTCTTAAAAAGTTGTATTTTAGCTGTCAAAAAAGTTATATCTACTAAAAAAGTGCTTTTTCATTTTACAACCAAACTTTCATTTTTTTAAAAAAACTTTTGTGTTAGAAAAAGTGCTTATTCACCCTTCAAAAGTTCAACCAAACAGGTACTAAGTACAAGATAATTTTAACTTAATGAAAAAAAGAGATTCATCACCTTAATTTATTTCAATTAGTTTTTGGATTTTAAATGGGACAACATTATATCAAATAAATGAGAATGCAATAATAAAAGTAGGTTGAATACAAGAATTTGTGTCAATTTGACATTAAATTGATTTCATATTGGTTTGACTAAAGCTTATTAATGTGTACATATACCAAAATGAACTAGAGTTAGAAAGATCCATAAGAGAAATGCATTCTTGTTTTCAGATTACAATGGCCGTGTTTGGTTAACAGCTTTTCAGCTGTTTGACTTAAACCAGCTGTTTGACCCATGTCAATCAATTATTTATTTGTTTGGTTAATAGCTGGTTGGGTTGAGCTAATTGATAACAAGCTCCTTTACCCCAGCATTTGAAGGTAGCTGATTGATTTATGACGGTAATGCCCTCGTTACTCTATGCTCTATGCTCTCTGCACTCTGCTCTTTGCTCTCGGTCTTCTCCGTCTTCTTCTTTTTCTTCTTCCCCAGTGACGAAGAAGCGAATGCTTTCATTTGTAGGTAAAGTAAAAGCAGATGTCTTTCTCATTCTTGTCCATCTTTTGTAAAAAATGTTTCTTCACTACTGCACAGTTTACTTGAGTTATTACTTGATTGAGTTGTTTGCAGTTTATATCATGTTGTTGGTGGCCTTTACCCTGATGCTTTGGTTTTATATAAGAAGATGATGGAAAATGGTGTTAAAGGTGATAACTCTACGTTCCCAATAATAAGTAAAGCCCTTTTGTTGCTTGGAAATGGTGTGGTGTGTGGAGAGATGATTCATTGTGTTGGATTGAAATCTAGGTTTGGATGTAATTTGTTCTTTTGCAATAGTGTAATTGAATTATATGCAAAATCTAATTTTGATTCTTCCGCGCGGAAAGTGTTCGATGAGATGTCCCTGAGAGATTTGACTTCATGGACATCCATGATTTCTGGGTATGTTTTGACATATGATTTAGCAACAACTTTTGTTTTATTCAAAAAATGAGATTAGAGATGGAACCGAATTATGTGACTTTGATTGTTTATGTTTCAAGGTGTTGTGCATGTGGAAGTTTCATGCAAGGGGAACGATTTCATTGTTATGTGATCAAAGCTGGTTTGTTGGTTGATGTATCTATTCAGAATTCAATATTGAGAATGTACAGCATAATGGATTGCATCGAAGAAGCAGAGAAAGTTTTCGACGATATTGATGAGAAAGATGTTTCTTTGAACACATTAATAAACTATCATTCCTTGAGAGCAGATGTTGACAGAGTAGTTGGTTGCGAGGTGTAATGCTACTTAGCAAAGAGTAACTTCTATAGTCTCAGCATTTGCAAAGGCTAGAAATTTAGTTGAAGGTAAAATTCTGCATTGTTTCTCAATGAAAGTTGGTCTTTGTGATAACATTTTACTAACTTCTTTGTTGGATTTTTACGCCAAGTGTGGGGAAATGAAAAGTTCAGTTAAGTTGTTTGGTGAATTCTCTTACAGAAGCAGCATTACTTGGAATGCAATGATGAGAGGGTTCATCCAAAATGAGTGTTTCCATGAGGCCATTGAACTGTTCCGACAATTGCGATATGCAGATTATGAACATGGGACAGAGATTTTAGGAAGCCTGCTTGAAGCATGTATGCATCTTGGTGCTCTGCAATTGGGTAAAGAAATCCATGCCTACCTCTTAAGGAACTTGTTCTACATATCTGAAGAAGACAGTCTTCACTTGAATACCGCTATACTTTAACATGTACATAAAATGGGGATTAATTTCTTCACCTAGAAAGTTTTTTGAAAGAATGCTAGTAAAAGATATTGTAACATGGACGTCAATGATTGAAGGCTATGGAATCCATGGTTTGGGAGCTGAAGCTCTGCATCCCTTCTATCAGATGATAGAGGAGAGCGTAACTCCAAATAGTGTAACCTTGGTAAGCTTGTTGTCTAGCTGTAGCTATTCTGGGGTCATCAATGAGGGCTGTGCAAATAGCTGAGGAAGTTCACCATCAAAATAAAAATGTCAAAATTATTGGATTTTAAGGGCAAGTATACTTATTATAATATTAAAATGTATAAAAAACAATCTCTCTACCAGTTAAAAATAAAGTTACGTATTACAAGATTTTCTATAACCTTGCACATGAGCGAGACTTTTATTGGGTTGTTATTATTTTTGTTTATAATATTAAAAATGCTTAAAATATATTTTTTTTGTTGCCATTTAATGCTTTTGGATATTTGAATAATTTTTTAACATCATCAAGCTCAAATGTAATCCTAAGTCCTAAGTCCTAAGTCCTAAGTTAACCTCCTCCTTTTGTCTAAAGCAAAGGGTCTCAGACACACATATATTCTTGCTAATCTCCAAGCTTTCTTTGCCAGAGCAGGACTATAACATACAATTAGATGGTGCAATTATTCGACTTTAAGATTCTCTAATCTAACACTTTTGACACTTTTGTGAAGAATAAAACAATTTTAAAGAACTTTTTGATTCTTTAAAAGAAGAGATTTGACACATGTTTCTTTAACAAAATTTATAAATTATTAGATTAGATCTGCTTTTTATGTAATTACTAATAAAGTGTGAGGACAATGCAAATGACTGAAGTTATTTGGAGTTGCTTTCAACATGATTACCTAGTAAGCAAGCAAGCAAGCAAAGAAGAGCACAAAAATCCAAGCCACCGAACAAAAAACTAACATCTTGTCAGTTTCTGTAACTATTGACTAACAACATCACAGCATCTGGTAAGTTTAATTGGTAACTATGTTGTGATATAGCTGTTCTAGTTCTTGTTTCTTAGCCATTAACATTTTCTGGATTTTCAAGGCTATAATTAAGTTTTCACTTTGTCTAGCACGGAGAACTCAGTTGTTCCTAGCAAGGAAATGGAAGCAAACAAGCCTGCTAATCCTGAAAGCGTTGAAGGTCATAACCAACCTGGGGAGACAGGGGCTGAGCATGTTATTTCCATCAGTGATAGCTTGCAAGAGAGATTCAGAACATTGATGGACTCAGATGCCTCAGTCAAGGAAGAAGATAAAGGGCAAAAACCCTTTATAGGACAGCTTCCAATGTTGTTACGCAAGAAAACTAAGCTCAAAAGGTACTTCCAACCTCGTATCATGTCGATTGGTCCTGTCCACCATGACAAGATCGAGCTCAAGCAAGGCCAACAGTATAAACGTCAGCTGACAAAACTTTTCATTGAAGAGAGCCGCCAGTCCAAATAGATACTGTACAACAATATTCTTAAAGAAATCGAAAGTTTCAAAGAATTCTAGGATCATCAGGAGCTGCTACAGAAGTTCAGTGGGGATGACCAGAAACTTGCATGGATGTTCTTTGTAGATGGATGTGCATTGATTCAATTTGTTTGCAGTTATGTTGAGTACAGGTTCCACAATATGAACATTGCCACTAAAGAAGATGTTGCAGAGTTGCAGAGTTGCAGAAGGCAGGAATACTCTTCAACCCTCTTCCAAACGATCAAGTAAAAACCTTTAACCAGCTCACTTCTAGCTTGAAGCCTTATCCTGACATCTTCTATAATACCAAAAACAGGGACTTACACGCTACTTCAATGACTAGAAGAGCATGACAACTGGGAAATGGTTGAGTGAAGCAATGCAGGTCTGTTTCAGAAATCCATGGACTGCAATAGCTTTACTTTCTGCAACTTTTCTTCTGATACTGACAATTATTCAGACCATCTTCTCAGTTTTAACATATCAGCGCAGAGAAACAATTTGTGATTTCATTCCAAAAGAATTTAGTTTGCATTAAATTTTTGTGGAATGAAATTACAAATTGTTTCTCTGCGCTGATATGTTAAAACTGAGAAGATGATCTGAATAATTGTCAGGATCAGAAGAAAAGTTGCAGAAATGAAAGCTATTGCAGTTTATGATCTTCAAGCATAGCATTGAGTTTAATTCCAGAATTGGTTTATGATCTTCAAGCATAGCATTTTCAAAAAAGATGCAATTAATATCCAACTTTTAGAGTTCCAAAAGAAGGAAACTTCATGGATTCATTGATGAAATAAGGCGAAGATATGTAAGCTTAACGTTTGCAACTCAAAGAATGTAAGAACAATTTCTCAATCAGGAGGCAGTTTGAGTTCTAGAAATCCATGGCACTAATAAGGTTCCAAATCAAAAAATCTCCTTGTTGCTGCTAAATCTATCCACCTTCAGCAGAATATCATATCCATGCCAAAACAGAACTCCGTATGACGACTCCTTTCTTTGGGCCATAAATCTCCATACACATTTCCTCAAGAAATACCTTGCTTATGATTGACGTCTACTATCATAAACATCCACAACTTTTGGTAGAAAATGCATGAATCCATCTTTAAATCAAGAAAAAATTTAAAAAATTTCTATTCTTTTAAATTTTCAAATTATTGTATAACTTTTACTTTTTTAGAGATTTTTTCATAAATTTCGTTTATTTTAATAATAGTAAAATATATGTAACATGAATATCATAAGAACCAATCAAATGTTAATTATATAACAATGTAGCTTAATTCTTAAACTTAAATTGAATTAACATTTTGCTAGATTTTCACTCAAAAGGATTTTCCAAACTAAATAATCCAATGACAGCGTTTAAAAGTCTAAAGATGTATTTAAAATTTTAGGACACATAGAAAATTATGCATTTAAAATCTAAAAAATAATACTCTTAATTAATTTATCAGGTAATTTATAAAATACATAATTTATAAACTACTATATGCATGTATTGAAAAATATATTCATAGTAAATGGAGAATATTACTTAAGTGAAGGAATTAATCGGCACCCTTTCTCCAAGCCACCAATAAGTCCGGAATTCAACTCTTAATGTTCTGTTTTAGAACGATAGGAAAATAAAAGATAAGAACAAATACTGTAGAAACACATATTTTCATATAAATTCGGTTAATGATTTGGTAAAATTAAAAAATTTAAAACATAACTGAAAGAAATTATTGTTATTAATTAAAAAATTAAAAATAACATTAAATAAAAATTAACTAATTATTTTTAATTTATAAAAATCAATTAATTCATAAAAACTAATTAATTTTTAACAAATGGAAACTTTAAATGATCTCGTACAGTGTCACATATAATAATATGTGTAATGCCAATTAACGAAATCGGCATAGTTTTAGATTTTATATTCAAAATTTTTATCCAAAATTGATGATAAAAGAGATCAATATTATAAAATTAAAATTAGAATTTATAGTCAAAATTTTTAATAAAAATTGATGATAAAAGAAATAAGTAATTATTTTTAAAAAATTATATTAATAATATGTTGAACATGTTATGAATTTAATGCTTATTTCTTTGTTGACGTACCATTTTCATATAGATTCATGTCTTAAATATTGATCAAAACCTAAGCAATTCTATCATATAATGATTAAAAAATCTAACTAATTCAACCGATTTAATCATACAAATTTTGAACCGATCAATACCAATTTTTTTTAGTTTTTAACTTTTCAGTTTGATTTATTTTAATAACTATTGTTATGAAAAATTAATTAATTTATTAATTAATCGATATTTTTATAAATTTATAAGTTCTAATAAATCAATTATTTTATTTAATAATTTTTAATTAAACTTTAATTTTTAATTTTGATGAATTTTTTAAATGTTTACCTTCGGATTTTTCAATAATAACCTGTAAGCTGAAAGCTTGGTATTTCACGTACTAGGTGTAGAAATTTGTTGTAAAGGAAGCATCTAAACAGCTGCATGGCCTTTGTATAAATATTGGTCAAAGTGATGTCACAAAAATCCTAATTCCCAATTGTTAGATAGGCTTTTCACATAAACCTAATTCCATTGTCTATTTCTCCCACACCATTTTTCCCTGTTTCAATGCTTTCCTGCATCGTTCTCGGCATTCCCTTACCCCAAAGTTCAAATTTTTATTTCACCCCCATTACTTGAAATCTTGTTATCTGTCTTCTGTTCCTTGTTCAAGTACATCCAAGAACTGGAATTTGATTATAAAGGATCATGTTGCTGGTGGCCTTTACACTGATGCTTTGGTTTTATATAAGAAGATGATGGAAAATGGTGTTAAAGGTGATAACTTTACGTTCCCTATAATAAGTAAAGCCCTTTTGTTGCTTGGAAACGGTGTGGTGTGTGGAGAGATGATTCATTGTGTTGGATTGAAATCTGGGTTTGGATGTAATTTGTATTTTTGCAATAGTGTAATTGAATTATATGCAAAATCCAATTTTGATTCTTCCGCGCGGAAAGTGTTCGATGAGATGTCCCTGATGGGCTGTTTGGTTCAAGGAATGGAATAGATAAGGAATAGAATAGTTATTCTTAAGAATAGAAAAGATGAGGAATAGAATAGAATGAATATTACT
>JAOTAY010000007.1:30664513-30681699 GCA_025629805.1 Erythroxylum baracoense | reverse complement strand
AATCTTTTGTATGGATTATAACATAAGTAAAACTAATATAAAAAATAAATATTAAAACATATAAAAAAAGTCAAATATAAATCTCAAAATAAACGTGAAGATGTGTTTGTGAGAATTGTGAGAATTATGTGTAAAATATATGAGTAAAAGAGACTAAAAAATAGGCTTATTAATTGACCTGAAAATCTACCTGAAAAGGTGTTTTTTTGAGAAGCTCCAAATTTGAGTTTCTTAAAAAGTTATATCTTAGCTGTCAAAAAAGTTAAACCTACTAAAAAAGTGCCTTTTTATTTTACAGCCAAACACTTATTTTTCTTTAAAAAATTTTTGCGATTAAAAAAGGTACTTATTTATCCTCTAAAAGCTCAACCAAACAAGCACGTAGTCCCTCGAATTTCTATAAAAGTTTACCATTTCGCATTCTTACTCCAATTAGAATTTTTTATTCGTATTTTAATATATTAAAATTATTTATTATAGATTATATTTTCAGTAAATTTCAACAAAATCATTTCATTTTTAATTACTTTTTTTCAAATATTCTTAAGCCTTCTTACTTTAATTTACTATGTTTCATGTCCAAACTACCTAACTTAAAGTTTAGAAGATGATAAATTAAGAATGGAGATATTTTAATTTATTATAATATAATGTGTAAAAATGTAAATTATCTTGATAATGTAATATTGATTGATAATGTAGACCCAACCTACGCTCTTCCATGTGATGTATGTTTTTTGCGATCATTTTTGCAATTATATGAATATTTTTCTTATTTAATTAAGTGCTTCCAAAAGTTGGAAATTAAAATTTGGTTTTACTGGATTGGACAATAAATTTAAATTCACGGTTTCACTGAGGCAATGCGCCACGTCACCCTCTCGACTCGGACCTTTTTCTCCGCTAGCTGAAACTGTTCGTCACGAGACGGTCGTTCACTCCTGTCTACCACCGAGTGCTGAGGTAGTACTGCAGGGAAACCAATCCGAAATCTCATCTACGATGTCGTTGAATTCGCATGACCCGGAGTCTGTGACTCAACCGCTTCTCTCTTCCTCTCCGTCGCTACGCTCCGTCACGAACTCCACCTCTCAGGTTGCCATCGTCGGCTCCAATGTCTGTCCTATCGAAAGCCTCGACTACGAGTATGATACAGAAACTCACTGTGTGTGAGTGTGTGTGACTCATCGACTTTGAAATGTTTCGTGATGTGGTTGTTTTTTGTTTGCTTAGGATTGCGGAGAATCATTTCTTCAAGCAGGATTGGAGGAGTCGCACGAAGATCAGGATATTCCAGTACGTGTTCATGAAGTGGTTGCTCTGCTTCTTCATCGGCGTTATTGTTAGTCTCATCGGATTCGCCAACAATCTCGCTGTTGAAAATCTCGCCGGCGTCAAGTTCGTTGTTACTTCCAATATGATGCTCGCTAGAAGGTACTAGTAGTGCTTGTGTTCAATTTCTGCTTTTACGCTTTAATCTTCTTTTGTAAGTTATTTTAAATTATTTGTTACTATTGTTGATTTTTTTTGGAGTTAACGCTTTTTTTTCCACCCTTTTTTCTTTGTTTTACTTGCAGATTTGGAATTGCTTTTGCTGTCTTCTCTGCTTCTAATTTTGTTCTAACGCTGTTTGCGTCTCTCATCACGGCTTTTATATCTCCGGCTGCGTCTGGCTCGGGTATTCCAGAAGTTAAGGCTTACCTGAATGGTGTGGATGCGCCGGGAATTTTCTCCTTGAGGACTTTGGTTGTAAAGGTAAATGATTTTTCAGAGACGTCTTCTCAAGGCTTGTTTACATAATTTCATTGGTTGATCGCATTTTCACCGTCAATGAGGGAGTTTTTTTGTGTATATAGCTGATCTCTAAAGACATTTGAATAATTATATGATACTCGATATAGGCAAGCTTAAGCTTTTGTTTCTTTACCTGAGTGTTGCTGTAGGAAGTTGTAGCTAGTGATTGTTTCCTTACTTTTGGTTGTTCAATGTTCCCAAAATTGATGTGCGGGTCCATTAAGGGGTTATAGCTAGCATTCAAGACTCAAGTTGAAATATCCCAAAATTTTCAATCTTGATCAAGGAAATGGAGTGAAGGCATTTGCACTTCATGGAAAAGTTTCTGCTTGTCAAATATAAGTGAAGGCATTTGCACTAAAATAATTCGATTAAACCTGATAGCATTATTGAAATAAGTAATGCTAACATCTGCTGGCGTAATTTCCTAACTGTTCAATATAACAACCCCCTTTTATGCACATCCAGTGTGTACTTTCCTCCTTGATATATTGTCTAAACCCTGTCAGATATCTTGCTCAAGGCGGTTTGTTAAGTGCTTCTTGTATTTAGTAGATTGTGGAGGCGTGCAGGTCTTTTTGAGTCTTTGTAATCTTACACAATGACAAGTGAAAGTTGCACATTATTTTTCTTGTTTTGCAGATTATTGGGAGCATTACTGCAGTGTCATCGTCTCTCTTTGTTGGAAAGGCAGGGCCCATGGTGCATACTGGAGCATGTGTTGCATCATTGCTGGGTCAGGGTGGATCGAAGAAATATGGATTGACATGGAAATGGCTTCGGCTCTTCAGGAATGATCGAGACAGAAGAGATCTTGTTACATGTGGAGCAGCTGCTGGAATCACTGCAGCATTTCGGTCCCCAGTTGGTGGTGTGCTTTTTGCTCTGGAAGAAATGGCATCATGGTATGCCCCTCAAGAGGAAAATATTCATTGAACTGCTATTGACCCATAGCAATCATGTTCATTGTGTTCCTAGCCGACTACAGAAAATGATAAGGCTTCAAGTGAACCTTTTCCTCCCATTTACACTAACTTCATTGAGATGTTTTCATGACCGGAGGAAAATCTTTTTCTATATCTTTAGCTCTTGTTGACAATACGCTTTCATGAAAAATGGCAGAAAGCAGGGTTTCTTCATCAGATATTAATGCTATGATCTTTTTCTGCAGGTGGAGAAGTGCCCTTCTCTGGAGATCGTTTTTTACTACAGCTGTAGTTGCAATAGTTCTCCGAGCTTTTATTGACTATTGTTTCAGTGGGAAATGTGGACTTTTTGGTACTGGGGGCCTCATAATGTTTGATGCCTATTCAGCAAATATTACATATCACCTCAGTGATGTGCCTCCTGTGCTTGCCCTTGGGATAATAGGGGGTGTACTGGGAAGTTTTTACAACTTTCTTTTAGATACGGTACTTCGCATCTACAACTTCGTTAATGAGTAAGTTCTTATTTTAGCTTTTGAATTTTTCCCAAGCACCTTCTCGTCACTATGGAAAAATATACTCTGACAATGATCACGTTTATTTTTTTCTGTTTCCAGGAAAGGCATCCTTTACAAAATTTTTCTTGCTTGTTCTATCTCCATTTTCACATCCTGCCTTCTTTTTGGGTTACCTTGGTTTGCATCTTGCCTACCCTGTCCATCTGACACATCAGAAGCCTGTCCAACAATAGGCCGATCTGGTAACTACAAGAAATTCCAATGTCCTGATAATCATTATAACGATCTTGCCAGTCTTATTTTCAACACAAATGATGATGCCATCCGAAATCTTTTCAGCAGGGACACTGACTTTGAGTTCCAACATTCGTCAATCCTTATATTTTTCACAACTTGCTTTTTCCTCAGCATCTTTAGTTATGGAATTGTAGCTCCAGCGGGTCTGTTTGTTCCTGTTATCGTGACTGGAGCATCTTATGGGCGGTTTGTTGGACTGTTAGTTGGTAAGCACTCAAGTCTAAATCATGGTCTCTATGCTGTACTGGGCGCGGCATCATTTCTTGGTGGATCTATGAGGATGACAGTTTCCTTGTGCGTTATTATTCTTGAGTTGACCAACAATCTGTTATTGCTGCCATTGATAATGCTTGTTCTTCTTATTTCTAAGACTGTCGCTGATGCTTTCAATGGAAACATTTATGATCTTATCATGAAAGCAAAGGGTTTTCCTTATCTGGAGACTCATGCTGAGCCTTACATGAGGCAGCTGACGGTTGGTGATGTTGTGACTGGCCCACTTCAGCTCTTTCAAGGCATCGAGAAGGTTGGCAATGTGGTACATGTTCTCAGAACTTCAAGGCATAATGGTTTTCCTGTAATTGATGAACCTCCTCTCTCTGAGTCCCCTGTTCTCTATGGTCTAATCCTCCGTGCACATCTTGTCGAACTATTAAAGAAGAAAAATTTCTCGCCTGCTCGAGTGCCACAAGGTTCTGATACCCTGAAGCAGTTCTCTGCTGGCGATTTTACAAAGAAGGGCTCAGGGAATGGTGACAAGATAGAAGATCTAGATTTTACTGAAGAAGAGATGGAGATGTTTGTAGATTTACACCCATTTACAAATGCGTCACCTTATACAGTCGTTGAAACAATGTCACTTGCTAAGGCCCTCATACTTTTCCGAGAAGTTGGTTTGAGACACCTACTTGTGATACCCAAGATTTCTAGTGTAAGAATCTTCATCCTCTTTCTATTTTCAAATTACTTACCTTGAAATTCGCCTCTTCACTTCCTTTGAATGTTGCTTCTACTGGTCGACTTATGTTTAGTATCATGATCTTGAATCTACGTAGTTTTGAAATCCTTCCGTTGTATTCAGTGCTGCATTACAGCTTTTGGTTTAAGAGTTGCAAAGTACTTCCGTCCACTTATCTTGAACAACTTGCAATGATAAGCATTTGCTCATTATCACAACTTTTGATGCTTTCCAGTTGATTTCTCAAATTCGGTAATGTTTTATTTGCTCATCATGTGCTTTCGACACAAACACGACTCCTTTTTGGATTGGTGATATGATTTCCTTTGTGGTTATTATTATTTATGTTATCTAATATATTTCTTCTTCTGTACATGCGATGCAATTCTAAATCTAAATATCCCATATTCTGGAGCTTTTTGCTAATGATTAATGTTTTGCAGAGATCCCCTGTCGTTGGTATTTTGACGAGGCACGATTTCATGCCAGAACATATACTGGGTTTGCATCCTCAGCTTATAAGGAGTAGGTGGAAAAGGTTAAGAATCAAGCTGCCACGCTCATTTAAGATTTAGGTGGCTCAGTCAAGCAATGGCGCTTAGCTTGAAGATAGGTTTGTGTATTCGCGGAATGAACTTGAAAAGATCCAATCATCAAGGACCATTTTTCATCATTGTTTGAACCTCCCACTTTCAATCAGAAGAAGCTCTCAAATTCTCTGGCCTTTTTTTTGGTAAAAAGTACGCATATAGAGCCAGAACATGGTCTTAGGATTCTTTTGTCTGGGTTGGATACACATCTACGATGTATGTTAAGAATCAGTCCATCAATGGGGATAACAAGGCGCTGATTAGATGGTAACGACATTCTTTGATCACCAAAATGATTCCTTTATGTTGTAGAAAATAATGGAAGATCGATACTTTGTAGAACTAAAACTTCTGTATGTACTTTTTCTTGAGGAAAGAACTTTATGGATGCTAATATGCTATTGATTCCGATCTCTAAAAGTTGATTTGAAAAGAAAATTAGTGAAACATCAAGTGACGATCAGCAAAAATAACTTTTACAGGTGAAGATCGAAGTCACAATAGTTCGCTATACAAAACCAAAGGCAATCCATATATTCGAAGTATGTAACGTCAAATGGGGCAATACAAACAAGTCTTGAAGGTCAAGATAGAAGTCATCTTTTATGTCTACAAATCTGGAATATGTCTAGAGGATTTGCAGACAGAATATGATTCAAGAAGAAGACCATGAAACATGAGAACACTATATCTAAGATATACTACCTCTCCTCACACTCCTCAGGTAGTCTGCCCTTATTACCCACAACTGCTCTCCAACCACTTTCATGTCTGGCCGATCGGATCGGATAGGTGCTGCACAATGAAATGCCAAAGCAAACATCTTCATTAGTATATCTGTGTCAACCGTCTCTTCCATCAGGGGATCCATCATATCAGCTACACATCCTTCATTATACTTCCTAAAGGCCTATACAAAGTTCAATACCACAAATTATGCAAGTTTTTTTTGCTTTTGAAGGAAATCAGATTCTTTTGTACTAAAGCCTGGAGAATAAAGATATAAACTTTACCCATCTAAGGGTCACCCGCTCGTCAGCAGGCTTCCTCATTTCCACCGGACGGCGGCTGGTCAGGATTTCTATAAGTAAAACCCCAAAAGAGTATACATCACTCTTTGGAGTGAGTTGATAGGTCCTCATATATTCTGGATCAAGGTAACCCACTGTTCCTTTAACTTTGGTTGAAACATGAGTTTGCTCAGAGTCCACTGCTCCAAGACGAGCAAATCCAAAGTCGGCAACCTTAGCTCTCATGCTCTCTGTCAAAAGAATGTTGGATGATTTGACATCCCTGTGGATAATTTGCTTCTCTGTTATCATGCAAACAATGTGTAAGGCATCAAACAAATCAGTAGGATTTGCACCTGTGAAGATTATAGTGCAACAAAATATGATAAGAAATGTTATCATAACACAGGCATTCTTATCCCAATTACCAAAAGATTAGACTCAAAACTCTCATTTTCATTACCCCTTTCACATATAAGAATAACAGCTGTGCTGATTATAAACTATTAAAGTTATTCTCTGATTGGTTATTCGAGTTTTATTATTATTATTATTAGGAGTAGTAGTATCATCATCATCATCATCATCTCATATGTCCGCATTCTCTGAACAATGTGATAAAACATGGATAATTTATCTGACCTGCATATAGATGGAGGTAGGTTAGTGCATGAGCTATATCAATGCATACTTCGAGCCGTTGATTGAAATCTAGGATTTTCCCCCGTTGACCTACAGCAATTCCCATCAGAACTTTTAGCAAAAGGCCATTGCTTTGAAATATGTAACATTAAAGCTGCATAAGCTTACCATCCAAATGTTCTCTAAGAGTACCATTTGGCACATATTCAGTAATTATAAGACGCTCATTTCCTTTATCAACATAACCAAGTAACTTGACCAGATTTCGATGATCAATTTTTGCCAGAAGTTCAACTTCACTGCTGAATTCAGAGTGCAGGCTCTCAAAATGTTCCTACACAATGCTTGTCATGTCAACTTTAAGACCTTGTTCCAGATATGACAATCAAGACTTTGTGCCAAAGAGATTAAAATATCATCTTAATTTGAAAGAGATGAATGACTGAATCAATCGAAATGAAAGAAGTAATCAAATGGTTCAATGCACCAGTAACATCATTATCTGATTTGTTGCATGGGCAGCAAGTAAGTACATGTATTATCTACCACACAAATCAAGCATTAGTTAATACCTTCTTCGCTCGTTTTATTGCAACAACCTGCCCATCTTCTAATTGGACCCGGTAGACAATTCCAAACCCCCCTTCTCCTATCTTAAGAGATGGTGAGAAGTTGCTCGTAACTTTCGCAATCTGACGCGCGTCTAGATGAACTGAATGTAACCTACTGAGTTTTGGAGAATTGGCAAATCTCGAAGGACTAGGTGGCACACGAAGTGGACTCGGAGGGACTTTCTCAGCGGGAGAATTCACACCAAAAGAGGAAGTTGAATCTACCAGACAAGTACAAATTAGCATGTTATGGACTGTATCATGAAAAAAGAAATTGTAGCAGAATTTTCTGAACTTGGTACGAGTTACATTAGCAAATATTTAGAAATACCAGAAGAGTCGATCATCAAAGTATTGAACTAAAAACCAATTGGCTTCATACTCACATGAATTTGGATCTTTTGACAGAACAGCATGGGTCGTCTCCCTCCTTTTCACAAAAAAACAGGGACAAAGAAAATCGCAACACATCACAACTATTCCAGTTGCTGCTATGCCAACTTTTTTGGAGGTTGAAATATTCACACCACCATTCTTGTCTTTTGAAGGGATACCTTGAGCATTAGTATCTTCGCTAACCTCTTTCTATGAAAGTTTTCTTCCTTGCTTGAACAGTAATGCAGCAGCTAAGACAAGTATACAATTAGAATAGTTCCGACACAATCTCGCGAAAGAGAGAAACTTTAACAAAAGAAAAAAAAATTTCTCATCTAAGCGCATACATAATGAAAAGTTCAATTTATCACAGTAGCTACTTCTACTTCTAGAATAACTGTGGAGAACACATTCATTTCCATCGTGGAAGTGAAGAGCCTTACAAAAAGAATCTTCGTCTATAACATTACCATCAACCAAAAGCAATTCGTTATCGCTAAATTTTAAATAAGCTACGTGATCAGTATTACAAAGCTTTGACTGAATTTCAAGCCCAGAGCCAGATATTCTGATAACTTGCGCTAATAGCAACCAAGTTAATGTAATTATAACCATTCTAAAAAAGGAGATGCCAAGATTCAAAGTTTGACAACTAAGAAACAACCGAATTATCTCTAGATTCTCAATTTGCAAGCTAAGTAAAGCAAAGTTATTGCCACAAACCTTCAGCATCCGACCAATCTGCTTCACAATTAGTGCATTCAGCTAAGTTTAAGGAGTTCCCCAAAGAAGAAAAAGCGCCAGAAGTTCATAAAGCACCACTCTTTGTTTCCATCTTCAGTAATCAATAACCAAACAAGCTCAACTCCGGACAATTATTGTCAAACAACTGTCTTGGATAAGCTCAAACTTCAAATCCCACAAATACTTCAAAGACTGAAACTACGCCAAACGTGCAAGATTCAATTTTTCACTATCATCACAAAAGTCCAAGCAGAGTCTTCCGACCAAGTTCCGCAAATTCAGGAGCATTCAATTGACGCGTATATCTCCAAAAACTGACAAAAACATTCACAACCCAGTTCATCAAAAAGCTCAGAGATCAAAAACCTGAATCCTCACGGACCAAAAACTCGCCAAAAAAAAGAATTATCTCACACCCATATCGCCAGATCAACAAGAAAAGAAGTTACAAACCTCCACAGCCCAACAACAGTTACAGAGAGAATAAAGCAAACAGCTTGAGTACCGAACCAAACCTGAAGGAGAAAGGGCAACTAAAAACCTCCACAGCCCACCAAAAGTTACAAAGAGAATAAAGCAAACAGCTTTCGTACCAAACCAATCCTGAAGGACACAAAGCAGCTATCAGAGGCCTAATGAAAGTAAAGAAAAAAGCAAAGGCAGGGCCGTGTCTTTGGCTTTGGAGCAGGAAGAGAAAAAGCAATCTAATGATGTTAATTATACTAGCCGTCTCTAGGAATTATTGAAACTGTTATACGCAAGTAGATGATACGAACCTTCTGTATTTTGGTCACGATGTTTCTCGGTTGGACGTCTCCTCTTACGACATTTGGACATCAATCCTCTCAGTCCTTGACAGCCTGTTTTGGAATTTGGAATTGGAAGTGTAAAAGCAGTTTCACGTGTTGTTGAATATGTAGTTTCCACCAGATTATTATAGTCCCTATCAAATAAATTTTGCTTTCTTTTTCTTGGAACTTTCTAAGAACTTGCTTGTAATGATTATTGTTCACGCAATATTTTATCGTCAATGTATTTTAAGTAGTATTTTAGATAATGGTATGAGAGTTTTCAAGTAGATGGTTCTTATTCTGTTTCTTAGAATATTAAACTCGGCTGTGTTTCTCCTCTGTCCCTCCTCTGTTTCAATGGAACTAGTGATATTTGACTAAAAAAAAAAATCTGAATTGAATGGCTATGTTTGCTTACCAAATACCAATAGGAGGCGACAAATCTTCTCTTCCATATATTCTGTTCATATTATGTTCTATAAATTTTTGTTCATCTACTTTTTCTCTCCAATTTATTAAACAGTTAAAAGCCCTTAGAATATAATATAAACACGTAAATCGGAACAGATGATCTGAGTTCCCAAACCTGCAAAGTGGTGAAACTGAAAGGCATTAACTTTGGGACTTGCCCATAAATATGAAACTCATAAATGAACAGGTCATTAACTGCTTGTACTTTGGGGACTTGCCCATAAATATGAACCTCATAAATGAACAGGTCTCTGAACTGAAGTTGCATTTTTAGTTCTAGCCCTTAGTGGGATTGGCATATTTAATAATCACCTGTGCTTAATTTGACAGCAAAAAAGAGAAAGGCTATTCCTTGTTGTTTGATTCAGTTGAACAAATTTTATAAAAATTAATAACTTAATTTAAGTAACTTGCATTATTAATTAAATCTAACTCAACTTATTATTATTGAATTCTAATAAACACTATCACTAATTAATACAGAGTTTATAAATAAATATGCAATAATTTTATCATCGCAAGTTTTAATCAAAATTAAATGACAAGTTTAATTAAATTAATTAATAATAAACTCGAATCTACAAAAATTAATAAATCAATTTTATATAGTTCAATGAAAACTTATTTGAAAGTTCCCTAACAATAATAAAGAAATACATGCCATGTGAATATTGGACATCGAGTAATAAATGTTATTAATATAGTAACTCAACTCAGTTATGAAACTCAATTTAAATTAATTAAATTCAACTTATCTTAAGTTATTAATTTAAATATAATTTAGTCAGTCTGATTTAAGTTTAAAATTGGGATAAATTGTTGTATAAGTGGCATTAATTGACACAAGTATACGAGTGTGATGTTCATAACATAAAATATAAAAAGAGGGAGACTTTTTGGAAAAAAAGTGCAAAAAATTTTATTTTTTATGTCTTAACTTATAAAGGAAAAGCACCTTTTTATCGAATAATTTTACGGCAAATTCGTCTTCCTTTAGACCAAAACATTGAATTTCACACGAATAAATAGAGACAGGGACGGTATCTTCCGTAATGGTATGCTCTTTTGCATTTTTCTCTCCATGATGGTCATCCAGAAACTCTAAATTTGTTCTTCTTTCGTCTATTTTTTTGTTCCTTTTTCGTCTATCTGTGATTTTATCTGAGCCTGAGTTCTTATGGAGCGCTCAATGGCAACATTAACCATTGATGAAGAGGAGGATGTACCGTTAAATATAGGGGCAGCAGTGCAGGAAGAGGTTCCTTATTATCAATATTGTATGGTGGGTATGTTTCTTACGTTGCGCCTATAAATTTTCAAGCAATGAGAAACACTCTTGCCGACGTTTGGCATCCGATAGGAGGAGTAAATATATCAGAGATTGGTGCTAAGTGATATTTTTCGTTTCTATAATAAAATTGATCTGAATAGGGTGATTGATGGTGTACCTTGGCACTTTAATAGGCACTTGTTACTGTGGAGTAAGATTGCTGATGGTAAAGACCCTATTACTATTCCACTGATTCATAGCAATATATGGGTTCAAGTACATAATCTCCCCCCTGGTAGAGTAGGCAGCAAGCAAAATTATTTTGGGCTTAGTACGAGGATACGAACTCAAAATATTTTCATGCACACATAAAAGGGAGGAGGAAAAATAATCTTATACAAGGGTTGAAGAATGCTTCTGGTGGGTGGTGTAGAGATAGGGATGGTCTGCATGGTTTGGTTTTTGAATATTTCCAGGAGTTATTTCAAACTAGTGGAAATTGTCAAAATAACGTTACTCATTTAATACAAGCCAAGGTGACCGAGGAGGATAATGGGATGCTATTAGAACCATTTACAAAAGAAGAATTTTGTGAAGCAGTTTTCCATATACATCCGGATAAGGCGCCAGGATCAGACGGTCTTAACCCTGGGTTCTTTCAGCAATTTTGGCACATTCTAAGAGATGATATAGTGGCGGGTTGCAATGCTTGGTTAGAAAGAGAACAGGAAACGAGAGAGGTGAATCGAATTTTAGAGGAGTATGAAAGAGCCTTGGGCCAAGCGGTACTAAATGCGAACAATGGCGAAAAAATATCAAAATTTGCAACAATAGTATGGAAGATATGGGAGAGACAAAACAAAGGTGTATGGCAAAATCAATTCCCTATAGCGATGGGCAGCTCGCAATGAATCACTTGCACAATTGGACGGTGGCGCAAGATCAGAAACGACCACAGCAAATTCTGACTTCCAGCAACAACAGAGGACCAGCAGCAAGCCGTTTTATAGCTGTTGGTCGCAGACAAAATGCAGCGGACAGCTTGGATGAATGACATACTTTCGTCGATGGTGCAACATTCCAGAATATGGGAACTTCGAGTTTTGGCATTATCGTTGAGAACCTTGAAGGCCATTTTCAATATGCAAAATTTGGATTATTTGACAGTCTACATTCAACATTAGTGACTGAGGCTATATTGGTCCGACAGGCTCTTATTTAGACAACTCACAACATGCAAAACTTGGGTGGCATTTTCACTTATTCTCAACTTGTGGTGCTTGCCCTTTAATCACACCATGATGATCAGTCAGAATTTGGTAGAATTATTAAGGATTGCCAATTAATTTTGGAAAGTAATTCTAATCTTTCTGTTGTTTGCATTAATCGACAAGAAAATGTTGGGGAAATGTAGGAGCTCATGTACTTACTAGAGTGTCTTACAATTTCTCCCGTTTAACAGTTTGGGATTCTATCCTACTTTGTTTAACTCATTTATATGGTTAATGGAAATTTTTGCCTTAAAAAAAACTTATAAAAAAAATTATTTATTTTATATTAAAATTAAAAATCGGATTCATTTATTTGGCAACCATAACATTAGTTAACTTTGCGTGGTACCTTGCTCAGAGGCTCCAAGGTTGTAACGATTGGGATCATACGAAACTCTCAATGCATACCATAAATGACTCTAACACAATCCAATGTTGTTTGAAGATTTTTTATGTATTAAAAGTTAAAATCAAGAACTTGCAAACTACAAATATCTTAGAGTTGCATATTCAACTTTCCCAAGTAATTCTTGCCCATTCATCAATCTTTCGTGATATGCATAAGACAAAAGCAAATGGAGACATTCGTGGACATGGCGGTTTTGTTTACTTATTTTCTATAACCCCTTTTGTCTTCGCCTATAAATGTCAAAGTCAATCCGGTTTATTTTTGGCACGAATTAATCAGACTCGTGGTTTGATTATGGTCAGGTCGGCGAGCCATTGGTCAACTAGCCTAACTTAACCCATAATCCAATCATTATTTTTAAAATAATGTCGTTTTAAAAAATTTTTATTTAAAAAAATAAAGGATTAGTCGGCCTTCGCTCAAAACCGAGCCAAGCAAGGCAAGAACAACTTTGACCCGATTTGATATATTGACATCCCTACCTCCATCACTTCTTCCTTGTTTTCCCTTTAAAATGCAACAAGTCTAACACATTTCATTTACCCTTCTCGTGTTTGTGTTCTCTTGGAAATATTCTAAATGATTCCCTTTCGATTCAATGCAAGCCACGGCCCTTGTTCATGTGCATCCGTCTCTTGGCTTTGGACCTTATCACATGCCTTTGTCTTTGCTTTGTGCTATCAAAATTTTTTAATTATTTTATTATCCAAGTTCCACTAAAATTATGTAGAGGGCTTGTTCATGTGCATCCGTCTCTTGGCTTTGGACCTTATCACATGCCTTTGTCTTTGCTTTGTGCTAGCAAATTTTTTTAATTATTTTATTATCCAAGTTCCACTAAAATTATGTAGAGGGATTATTTTATTTTCAGTAATCTCAAGAAAAACTAAGCAATTTAAGAAAATTAAAAATAATTAAAGTTAAATCCTTTTCGTAGTAATAACAAAGATTAAAAAATTCAATCACCTCAATTGAATTGTTTAACTTACGAATTTGATTCAATTTAATAACCTTTATTATTAAAAATTAATCAATCGATTTATGAATTAATTGACTATAAACTAACTTGTTTTATAAACCAGAATAAATTAATTAGTTTTTATTTGATAGTCTCCTGTTACAATTAAACTCTAATATCTTCAATAAGTAAAGATAGTTTCTTCTTTGTGCAATCTTTATTATATACTAATTTTATAACAGTTTAATACTAGTTGAACTTTTAAAGCAGATATAAATAAAAGGTATTTAATTCACAAAATAAAGTATAATTATAAATATGTCATTAGTTATTTAAAAATAAAATTTAATTATCAATTTGCAAAATTTTAAACTATTTTTAAAAATTATTGTTTTTGAATCTCAAAATAACTTGCTTTTTTAAAGACTCCTACCTATAAATTACTTAAATTGCACGAAACGAATTATCTTTTTAGGATGTCAATTCCAGCTCGGTTCAGCCTAGCTGATTTTTAGCCCGAGTTTAGCTGATCATGGGTGGGTTATGGGTTGACTATGGTCTGCTCGAGCAGGCCCGGTCATTTTGGACAAAACGAGTTCGTTTTGAACAAAATGACTTCGTTTTGAACAAAACGACGACGTTTTGTAGTTTTTAATTAAAAAATTTAGATGGGGCGATCTGGCTCGATCCACCCGTGACCCACGGGGCCAAAAGGCCCTTCTACGAGCCGGCTCATCCCTGCCAGGGCAGGCTACGGACCGACCTGCAGTCCGCTGTGATTCCCATTAACATCCCTAATCTCTCTCTTTAACAAATTAAATAAATAAAAACTTTAGAAAGGTATATTCTCTATAATATTCTAAAAATAAAAACTGAAAGAGAAGGTGTAGGTAAGCTAAGGTCCCATCAGACCCATATTATAGCAAGCAAGACGTGTGCTTTTGGCATTTGATTAGTTGCTTTGTAAAGTAGTGGGGGAGTGCTGTAGAATGATTGCTTTCAATTATTTGTTTAATTGTTAATAATCAATTTAGGATTTTTTATTAATTTATGTTAATTGTTAAGGGTTATAAAATACTCATGTCATTTTCTAATAAATTGAATATAATAATTTTTAAGACTATTTATTTAAAGACCATTTGGAAAATAAACTTAATATAAAAATAATATTATTTTATATTTATCATTTTAAAATTTAGTAATTAAAAAGCATCAATATAAATCTCAATATTTTATTTCAATAAATATTAATACTGTTATGTAAAATTATTTCCTTATTAATGACAATTAAATTATAAATTTTAAAAATTTTGTTGAAATGAAGGGCAAAATCAACATTACATCATAATTTCAAAAATACACAATAACGAATTTCAAGGGACCAAATTGCGAGTGTGTCCTGTATTGACTCTTTGTCTCTCTCCGGCTCTGTATCTGATTTATTAGTACACTTCGAAACTCGAAAGCACCGTCTCATTTACAGTCCTTATGGTAGTAGCTTAAAGAAATTCGCTCTCTTTCTCTTCTTTGACAAGCAAGTTGTGGGCTTGATTTGAAGAAGAAAGGAAAGGTGGTATCTTTTTTGTTTGAGCATTTTTGGTGCGAGGAAGCTGGTTGTTAATGGCGGGCAACGATTGGATAAACAGCTACTTGGAGGCAATTCTCGATGTGGGTCCGAGCTTAGAAGATAAAAAATCCTCTCTTTTGCTCAGAGAACGAGGCAGGTTTAGCCCGACTCGCTACTTCGTTGAAGAGGTTATCACCGGATTCGATGAGACGGATCTTCATCGATCGTGGGCTCGGGTATGTGTGTGTGGAGCTTTGATTCGTGATACTGTTTTGTTTGTTGAACTTGAAACTTTCTTTTGGGTGTATCTATGTGATGATCGTTTTGGTTTTGGTTGTGGTTTTTAGGCTCAGGCCACGAGGAGTCCTCAGGAGAGGAACACTAGATTGGAGAATATGTGTTGGAGGATTTGGAACTTGGCTCGTCAAAAGAAACAGGTTGTTTTGTCTTTCTCATGTTTGTTTATTTGTTGAATTTTTAACTCTTGTGATGTATGAAGATCAAATTTAGTGTTTTTGTTGATATTAGTGGTTCATGGATTACTATTGAAAGTAGAAATGTTCCTTTTTTAGTTGTTCTCGACTTCTTTTTACTGAACTTGACGCTAGTTACTTGGAAATCCTCCTTTGAATATCAACACTCATCAAGATTAGTTGTGAGATAGTTATATGAACGTGCAAAATTTTGAGAAAGCGAGTTTTTGCTACTCCTAGATTCACATTATTTCAAGCTTAACTTACTATTAGCATGAAAGTTCATGTTTCAGATTGGTTTTTGATTAAATATCAAATGAAAAATTTTTTGAATGATTGCTGTTTGGGCAATTGATAAAGTTATTTAATTCTTGCCTTTGGTTTCTCAAGTTTTGAGCATTCTGTGTGTGATCCTGTAATTGCTCATCGTTACCCTTCTCCATGTAGCTTGAGGGAGAGCTAGCACAGAGGAATGCTAAACGCCGCCTTGAAAGGGAGAGAGGTCGCAGAGAAGCTACAGCAGATATGTCTGAAGATTTGTCTGAGGGTGAAAAGGGGGATACTGCTGGTGATTTATCTGCCCATGGTGATAGCAACAGAGGTAGACTGCCCAGGATTAACTCTGTTGATGCAATGGAGGCATGGGCTAGCCAACAGAAGGGAAAAAAGATGTACATTGTACTGATAAGGCATGAGCTGAACTTTAATTCTCTAGTGTCTAGATGTAGTCATCAAGACAGCCAGAAAAGCGTTAGTTGGTATTTCAGTGTTCATTATATTCAATCAGTGAAATTTTCTTTCTTTTCAATGTTGTCTTCAATATATTAAGAAAGTTCTGCTACCATTATTTAACCCTAGTTCCCAAGCTTTTGAAGAACAATTAAATTGGATACTAAACATGTATATCTTGGGATGTATGTTATGATTTTTCAGTTTGCAATTTGGTACTGCATTTTTAACTAGTAGCACACATGCAGCCTTCATGGTCTAATACGAGGTGAAAACATGGAGCTTGGGCGTGACTCTGATACTGGTGGACAGGTACTATTGTTTCTTATTAATTCTTTTTTGTTGTACATGGGCCTGTCTGCCCACAAGAGGTTGAGAAGTATGGGGCTCTGTTCCATAGGTGAAATATGTAGTGGAACTTGCAAGGGCTTTGGGTTCAATGCCTGGAGTCTATCGAGTTGATTTATTGACCAGGCAAGTTTTAGCACCAGATGTGGATTGGAGTTACAGTGAACCGACAGAGATGCTGACTCTTAGAAACTCAGAAGATTTTGAGGATGAGATGGGGGAGAGCAGCGGTGCATACATTATTCGAATACCTTTTGGACCAAAGGATAAATATATTGCTAAAGAACTATTGTGGCCTCACATACCTGAATTTGTTGATGGTGCACTTAGCCACATAATTCAAATGTCCAAAGTTTTGGGAGAGCAAATTGGTGGTGGAAAGCCTATCTGGCCCGTTGCCATCCATGGGCATTATGCAGATGCAGGTGATTCTG
>JAOTAY010000007.1:30640815-30659115 GCA_025629805.1 Erythroxylum baracoense | reverse complement strand
CCTTGAGTGCTTCGAGTAGGAGGTACTCGTGTCTTTTGTTAACATTTTGGTGAGAGTTAATGAAAGAGGTAGCTTCGTCTACATTTAAAAGTCTCTTATTACTTTCTCTATTTTGTTACACTTGTGTTCTTTTCGTGTGTGAGGGAAACACTTAAAACACTTGGGTGCGCGTGAGGTATTCGAGGGCTAACGGAATTGTTTTGCGATATTCACGTGAGAAGGCTGAATCTTACTTAAGCGGACCGAAGCGAGATTGCCGCACGAAGGTGGGCGCAACTTGTGGCAAAAGTTTGGGTCCAAAGTAGACCTTTGTGACACATACCACCTTCAATCAAAATTCAAAGCTAAGAATCTGAGTGGACACATACACATACACTCTCTCTCAAAACTTGAAAAGCGTTTTCGATAATGGAGTGGAAGAGTTTGGAGGAACCATATGTAAACACTAGCACATCACACAGCTCTTCTTCTATTCCGGCCAGCGAAAACAGTATCTGGGCTAACGCTTCTCCGCTCCTTGAAGCCGCCTATAAAGGTTCGACGTGATTCTTTCTCTTTATCGTTTTCAAGATTCAATCTTTTTTTTTTCCGTTTTTCTTCTGTTTTTCCTTCTTTCTCCTTTTCCAAAATGGAATTGTAAGTTAGTATTAGTCTATTTCTTTATGTCAGACTAGTAAAGTTTTCTTCTTTTTGTTGTCTTTAGAATCTCTACTCGGAAGCTTAAGTCTTGAGGTATGGTTTTGCTTTGTTTTGCTCGGTAATGTTTGGGTTTAAGTAAGCTTTCGAGTTTACGTATCTTGTTTATCAAAGATTCGTTTTTATGTATTATTTTTTTCTGTTGATTCCTTAGTTGTTGAGTAATCGAAGGGGGATAACGAGACGAAAAGGAAACATGGGAATATTTTGTTAATGCTCCATGACTGCAATTATTGAAAAATTGATTGATCAAGCAAAGTATTGCTGTTTTCAATGATTGTACTGTGAGAAGTTGAACTTGTTATAGGGAAACAAATACTTTTAGTATACGTGCTAGTTGGTAGAATTGTGATTTAGTCTCTGAATTCTAGTTTTATTTTTCTGAGTTAATTTTCCCTCATCAATGTCAATATTTTCTTAGTTAGTGAACCCATTGGCTTTTCTTGATAGCTTGCAAAAGTAATCAGATTTACTGCTTCTCTCATTGAAAAACCGAAGAGTAGCGATGTTAGCGATACATATTAAAAAATTTCATGTTCTAAATATCCTAGCTGCTGTGTGCCTTGGAGATTTTCTTTTCTTGGATGGCACATATACCCACAATCATATTAATGATTGCTGCCCAATACACCTGCAAATTGCATGTGAGCCGTAGTTTTATTTTCTTTCTGAAAATTAATGTATAAATGTTTGAATGCAGAACTCCAAGAAGGTGAGATCATTCATGGAGAGAATTTCAATCTTTTTGCTGCCATGTCTGCTCTGGAGGTGCTGCTGAAATTAAAATCTATTTAGTGATTTATTTTCTTTCTTTAATCAGGAATGCATTATTTAGCATAGAGAAGAAAGGGAAAGGATAAAGGAAAAAAGAAAACTTAGTATGATATCTTCTTGCAGCTAGGTTTCTCCAGCACTCATGATTTCAAATTCCAATGAAGAAGTCATGTCATCCGCTAGTGCAACACCTCAAGGTGTGGTCTTGTGTAGACTTGATTTAAGAGCTTTTAACTTCCTATTTTAGTATTGAATTATAAGTGATGCTAGTAATGTTCTTAGTTGCCTTGTCAAAGGAAAAATGCTTTTCTGGATTTGTCCCGATTTCCTGGTTTATCCGCATGTGTGAAAACTCTGGTACCATTTTCTCTATGTCGAGCTTTTAAGTTTCTACCGAGATTCTGATCCTTTTACTTCTATTTATTTTTTTGTTTTATTTTTCCTTGTTCATTCTAGATTATGGACCCAAAGATGGATTCTGAAATTGTTAGTAGATACTGCTCTGTTGATGAAGCAATTGAAGATGGTGCTGCTCCGATTCCTATTAGCTTTGATAAAACAGAGGATGTCCAATGCATCATTGATATCAAGGATCATCTTTTAGCATATGAGGTACTTTGTAATCAGTTGATATCATGCTTACCAGCTATTCATTATGCTGCTCATTATGAAATGCTGGACTCTCAGTGACCCCTCAAGGTACCTGGGTAAGATTGCTCTGGTTTCCTGTCTCAGGAAATGCAAAATATTTAGTGAAAAGATCGTTTTGTCTATGCTCATACCTCATTCTTTTGGGCATGCTTTAAATATATGTAGCACATCTTTTATTTTATCTTTAGGAACAAAGATTGTAAATATCATATGAGGTCTATGATGCTTGTTGTTTATTATACTGCTCTAGCCTCTTGATTGTTTCACATTGTTTTCATTCTTATATTGTTTATAAAACTCGTTGGGCCTTTGGCTGAATATTTGGGCTGATTAATAGATTAGAAAAATTAATTATGAATTATAGTCTTTATTTACAGGTAACATGGCACAAGGGTCATTCCTTGTCGCAAACAGTTTTTTAATGCATGTATCTTCTGCGGCCCAAGAGGACATCATCACATGCCTTACTACATTATTATTGCAAAATCATTCGTGCAACCTGCAAGGCTGTTGTTTCAATTGTTTCTGATGCTCGTATACATGAAGTAAAGTATTCTAATCACTCTTTTGGCCTCTGTTTATGTTAGATTCTTTAATTCAACTCCAATTGTTCTTGATGTAAAATCTTGGTTCTATTGCAAATAAGATAGGTGTGCTTTAAACTTTTTCTGAGTTAGCACTTGCTTTTATGGGATGCATTATATTTTGGCTTTCAATTTAACTTTTTGGTTGACAGGAAGAAAATCTTTTCAAAATGGCTTACGACCTTCCTCTGAATGGGGATGGAGATGAGAAACGTTTATCATTGTTAAATGTTGTTGAAGAAAATACATCTCGTCAATTGCGTGCTTATAAAACATCGTCGACCAAACGAAGAGTAACAGAAGGTATTTTATTTTCGCACTTTTATCTTTGAAATAACGTGAATATGAAAGATGTTGAAACAAAAAGCATAAATATGTCACTAATGAACTGGTAAAATCTTCTCTTTTGTAGAGCAAAGAAATTTGGTAAAACTTGGTAAAGGATGATAATATTATTTTTTCATAAAAATTAACTTAACTTGACACAAGGTTTACAATTTTAATTTCATAAAATGTGATAAGGATGTATAAGAAAACTATATAATCATAACTCATCTTTACTTATATTCTAAATAAAAGTTAAATCTATTTAACTTAATGCAAAACTATTAGGGGATACCAAAATCTCTCTTGTCAATATTCTCTGACATGATAAAAGAATGCTTCATTGTTTCTCAAATTCATCTGATAGAGGAATTGATCATAGTTGTTTACAAATCCCATGCTTGTAATTCGAAGCTTAAAGCAAAACTACATCAGAATGTATATTTCTTTATATAGTAACTCATAGAATACAAGAAAACATATTTTCCATTCTTCTAATTGGAACAAATTTGGCAATTTGTATGATAAAAATTCAGGGACTGGTGGAGATTCTGCTTTAAACATATATACTGCTGAAAAATGATATATAGGTCTGTTCATATGTTGTAGGTCAATTCTTACTAATACAGAGACAAACAGTTCTTATCATTCAAAAGATTCCTTATGGTCTATGTTGTCTTTTTATATCATCTACCTAATACCAAATTTGCTTCAGGACTCCACCAAATTCCTTGATTTGAAGCAGATAACTCCTCAGAAAATGGATCTTTTACTGTCTGGAATGCCGACAATCCGGTGGCCATTTTGCATATTCTTAGGTGGTTCCGTGTTCTGCCTCCTCTCAAGCAGCATTTGCCATCTATTTTACCACTATGATCATCACTCTATTTTTTCCCCGGATTTACTACATCTTCCAGTGTGATCCCCACTGGCAGTTCATCGACATTGGTGTGATCACAGGAACGCAAGTTGTTCACCATTGCAATACTGCTTTCTCCGTACTCATCTACCGAAAAATACCGTGCATTTTGGGCTCTACTCTTCTGTTCCATGGGGTTCTTTGGTCTTTTCCTTGCAGTGATTGTCAATTGGAGTAACCCCAAACGCGATGCAATTCTAGCTTAGGAATCAGCCATGACTATGCTCTACTTGACTGGCTCTGGATTCTACGTTAGCCGCATTCCGGACAAATTGAAGCCCAGTTGGTTCGAGCTCTACTCTGTTGGATTCTTTGTCATGGAGATCGTTAATTTGTTGACACAAAATATCTCCGATGATCCTTGTTTTGGTTGAGGTTCAGCTAACATTCTTTTTAACCAAATTGCTTGACACATGCTAAAGGTGCTACTCTTCTGGGAGCGTTAAAATTCGAATCCTTTATAGAAATGTTTAGTCCCCACCAATTGCAGAAATATCATTAGTTGCGACTTCTAACTAAATAACTTTCTAAGTTTGAGAAAGTAACTTAAAAACTTATCTGAAAAATCTTTATATTTTTGAAGCTATCGTAATCTTCTGTATCACTCATCCAACTTTCCTTTGTTATTGACGGTTCTGTTGGAGTGCAATTATTATGCAAGGGTAATTTCCACAGAAAACGGTTTCCTCGGTTAACTACTTTCTTCAAAAGTTACAAATTATCTAACTCTTTTCGACGTCTTATTAGAAATATTGTTGTCTTATTAGAAATATTATTGTAAGCTACCTTGAACACTTCTAAAAATTTTAATTAAATTAATTGAGGAGGAAATGTTCCACTCAAGTGATTGTAGGACAAGTCCAAGCCTTCCTCTGCTATCATATTTGAAAATGATAATGGAATATGTCCTATCAAATTGATATGAAGGGCCGGCAATTATGGCCTGACCTGGCTCGTTTTTTTGGCTCAGGTTGGTCAAGCTACGGGTCAATCATGGTCAGCTCATGCGGGCCGTGGGGTGGCCTGGTCCGACCCATGGCCTGCTCACTTTTTCAGAAATGACATCGTTTTGTTTAAAACGACGTCTTTTTGATATATGTTTTTTAAAAAAAATTAATGGATGGGCCGGTCAGCTGGCCATCCCGCCCTGCCATGACTGAGGCCAAAGGCGACTCGAGCTCAAGCCCACCCTGATCCATTGACATGCCTAATTACGAGATAAGTTCAACATCTTTGTACCTTCTTTGTTTTCAATTGCAAAAGGGATTGAACACAAGAAGTTGGTACTGGAGAGATCTATTCCAATGAAACCAATCTCATATATACGTAATATGTTGTATCGGTAAGTGTTTCCTTTTTGTTCCAATCCGAGAAAGCCATTATAGCCGGCGAAACCACCATCCCTAGGAGGAGTTTTGAAAGTATCGTTTTTTAGTGAGAGAGTGTCAAACCTATCATGAGAAAGATCAACGAATTTTAATCCATTCATTTTCCATAGATAAAAATTGAACTATTTTTATCTTTACCTTAAACTTGTTGGTTGAAAGGACACAACATTACTTTAAAAGGTGAGTCCAGGTTGAACCGTTGCTAGTGAGGCTAGGTTTGGGGCCGAGGCCCAACTCGAGGTAACGAGTCCGAGCCACATTCGACTCTACCTAATATGTTTTTTAAATAAAAATATAAAAATGACATCAATTTGTTTATATCCGTCAGCCCATTGACTTCGAAGCGGGTCATGCCTACATGCTATCTCTACTTTTTCCTATTCATTTAATCAAATTTAAGATTTTTCAAATTTAAAAGTTTCTTTTATGTAAAAGAAAATTGGGATAAACTTCAAATCATCACTTCGTTGTTACCAAAAATAATCTTCGGTAAGTTTGTAAACAACAAATATTAAATAAAATAATTTAATGGGCTAAGTATTAAATAATTTTGACAATATTTAATTTGTTAATTTAAAGTTACTTTAAAATTTTCATTCTAATTAAAAACATGTTAAAACACTTTTTCCTATAAAATGGTGTATTTTAAGATGTGAAATAGAGAAAAAAATATAATTAATTGAATTAAAAAATTATCAAACTTAAATTTAAATGTCATCAATTTTAAATATTTAAAAATAAAATAAGATAAAATAATTTTAAATTTAATTCAAATCATTTTTAGAAAATCTCTCATTACTCGTAAATTTTACATTAAAATTTGTTCTTAAGTATGACTAAGTAGCTACTATCTCTATCACTATATCGTCATCAGCAACCACCTTCACCTTTCCATCCCTAATCAGAAAATCTAAATTATAGAACACAGGGACCATGATGCCATAGCACAAGAAAACCGGAACTGGTCCAAATATCCATAGCAGTAGAGGCAGAGCAGCATAGAACAGTCTATTTCCCACAGTATTCAGAAGAAAACCCTTCTCTAAGAGCTGTGAAACGTAACCAGGAGTGATCACTATGGACATGGAGTCTTGAGGTGAGTTCATGAGTATGCCAACTTCGTTCACAAACCTGATGGATAGAGAGTGGCAAAAGAATGAGAAGAGAAAAATGGTTAGAATGGTTACGTATTTGAATTCCACCATGAACTCTCCTCTACCACCAAAAATGGTGTCCTTCAGTGGCTGTTTCACGCTGTACGTGCTGCTTAGAATGGCTGCCAAACCAGTCGACAAAAGCATTGAGGTTGTCGCCATTAACGTTGATCCCATGATCAAGTTCCTAAAGGATTGGACTCCCAATATGTTCTTCTTGTCGTTTTCCTGCACAGATTGGCTCGTTAGACAAGAAAAAGTCTTTACGTATAACTCTATTTATGAGATCGCTCGACGTGACATGCAGTAATCCTGAAAAGCCAACCAACCACATATCCTCCCTTAACATTTGTAGTAAGCTTTTAGGATAGCATAGTGATCAGTAATAAGGATTTTGAAGCGAAAAAGAGAGAAGAATTACGGAAGAACAAAAACTCCTGTCAAATCTGCAGATTGAATAGAAAGTTTCTTTATTCTTTTCTTTTCCTGCAAATTGAATTAACTGATATGTTGGTGAACACAACTTCTTTGCTTCATTTAGATGATGCTCATTAGAATTCATCAATTTTTGTTTTTCCGTGTACGCATATGTAGTTTACTAGAAATGACAAAAACCCATTAGAGAGAGAGTGATTCCAATAGCATACACACCTTCATTATGGCTGATACCCAGTTCCGACGGCCGGAGGCGTTTGTTCCGATGACGGTGGACAGTGGCTGGACTCGTACCTTATGCCATAACCAGGCATGATAAGCCAAGTTGATTGTGAAGCCAAGAGGCACAAGTATCGCATCAAGATAATATTTCCTCCATCCCATCTCTCCACTACTTGTCTTCAGCTTGATGTTCAAATCTCACTTCTTCTGTTATGTTTCTCCTGAGCTAGCTTGTAGGGTTAGCGTGCATATAGATATGCTTTTTCCTTAGTAATAAATAGAAAGACCAAAAAGAAAGAAAGACATTCAAGAAATGTGGGTAGACTTGTTTGAACGTGCCAATTACCACTAAGAGAACAAGAAAAAGGTTATTTTTCTAGTTTATTAGTTTAGAAAAATAAAAAAGGTTATTTTACTATAAAAGCGATCTCATTATTATTGGAAATTTCCAACATTATTTAATCATTTTATTTATTTCCTTTACATTTTTTATTTTATCCATTTAAACTTCATTCTTAAATGTTCCTAGGACTATTTTTTCAACAACAATAATAACATTTCAGTAAAAGCCTTACTAATATATAATAGAGAGGTAAAAGTATACAGCCTTATTTTTAACTAATAGAAAAAAAAAGATAAGTATGTATAAATAAAAATATAAAACAAGTTAAAGAATAAAATTAAAAAGTAAGAAAGAAGATAAACAAATAAATAAAACAAACAAGTTATTGCAAGAAAATGTTTAAATGTACTACGTATTAAATATTTATGCTAAATGTAAGACATTATATTCGAAAAAAATGTTTAAAATACTTACGAGAAAGAGAAAGGCCTTTCTATGTTAGATCTCGGTAAGTTTCCGTGACTATTTAAAATCGAAAAATTAGTGTCTTTTTTCTTTAAAAAACAGTAATTAAATTAAATAAAATTTCCATAAAAACATGTGCTTCTTAAATTAACAAGACACCTTAGCTAGTCATCGGTCCATTTTCCAGTCAAAGATATGAAGGATGTGTGTTTAATCAAACAAAATGTACAAGAAACATTATTTAATTTATACATGCGAAACGCAACGAAATGTAATTAGAATTAGTGATTGTCGTAGGCACAAATGTGCTCACATCGGCTATGACACTTGTCACGGGCTTCAAGATTTCATATAATATCTTTAATTAACGTGGGCTCACATCTTTGAATTGACTAGCTGATTAAAGTTTAACATTATCCTATAGTTATTTATTTGTATGAAACATAAATAAGATGAGATTAATGTAACGAAAGTGTTGAAGATTACAAGGAAAGCAATACTTTAAAAAAATAGGCCTTAAGTAACTGGTTAAAGATTAAATAAAAATAAAAATTTTAAAATATAATTAAAATATATTATCTTTATATTTATAAGAATTTGAAGTTTAATTAAAAAATATTAAATAAATACCAATTATTTTATTTTAGTTTATAAGAATTTATTAATTTACGAAAATTGACTGATTAATTAGTGCATTTATCGATTTTTAATAACAAAAATTATTAAAATAAAATGAACTGAAGAATTAAAAATTGAACCGAAAAATTAAATAATTCAAAATTTTAACAGTTGAACTGATTGAATTGGTTGAATTTTTTAAATATTAATTAAAAATTTAATAAAAGAAAAGGGGTTTGGAAGCGAAACGAGACAACACAAAGATGGAGAAAATAGGGTAAAGAAAAAGATGAAAAAAATAGAGAGAAAGAAAAATAATGGCAAATAGGAGTGATTTAATTGGTTTCAATTCCTTAATTAAGGCTCTTCTTTATAAGAGATCTTGAATTCGAGTCACCAAAAAAGAAGAAAAAGGAGAAATTTTTTTCGTTGATGATCCTCTAGCCTCCTGGACATACTTCTTGGTTGGATCAATTGCGGACGTCTCGCTTGATAGTATAAAAGTTAGACCTTCTACGGAATTTGAGGTTGTTGGGAACCTGATACTGAGTAGGGTCAGTGACCAATCAATATATGACGATTCTTTATGCGCAGAAATATACAGGCTACATAAAAATTTAAGAAACCTTAGGGTTCCAAATTTAAGATCTTAAAAACTTAAGATTAGTTTGAAAACACTTTAGGTACATCTCCCAAAAAAAAAAATAGTAATGGGCAAGCACGTCATTCCCACGAGAGTGCAGAGAACAAACGTGTAAGAGGAACTTGTACATACTTATGTTATGTATATACGACAGCTGTTTCTTCGTAGTTTCTTTCGTCTCAATATCCTTCTCTAGAAAAAAAATATATATATATATATACACACGCCTATTTTTCAAGATTCTTTAGAATTTAATTGAAATGAATTGTTATATAAATACGAATGTCTTAAAAATGGAACTAAAAATTAAACTGGTAAGATAAAAAATATGTTTTAAAAATCGAACTAAAAGTTAAACTGGTAAGACAAAAAATTTAATATTTAGAAGATTCAACTAGTTTTAAGTCGTCATAAAATAGGCTAAATAGTGAATAAAATTAAAAATTTTGATATATGATTGAAAGAGATTAATCTTTAAATTAAAGTTTAATTGAAAAATTATTAAATAAAAATTAATTGATTTATTTTAATTTATAACAACTTATTAATTTATAAAAATTGATCGAATAATTAATAAATTAATTGATTAAAAAAAGTTATTAAGGTAAATTTGAACTAAAAAGTTAAAAATTAAACCAAAAAATGACCGATTTAAGATTTTACGATTGAACCAACCAATTCGATAAATACAAAATGTTAACATTTATATATAAAATATTTTTGATTACATGATAATTTAATACAATTTAGTTTTGTTATTAACCATATTAATAATAAGATACACGTATTTAAAATAATTTAATTTTACGACTATCATTTTTTGACATTGATTAGGGTAAAAGAATAATAAATATTTATAAGAACTTGAGCAATTATTTTCTTTTTAAGGCACATTTTTGGTATGACAAGCTTACATCTATCGTACCAAGCACAACGAGAGTTATGAACCATAAACATTCTAAAGTTTCAAACACGAAATGCCCAAAAATAAAGGAGTCCGAGATTAGTATTCTTCTACTCGTTTTTGGGCTTTTGTTGGATTTTGTTACATTAAGCTAGACACTTTAATTTAGTTGAAGGACAAGTAAATGCCTGAAATAGTTGAGATAACTATGCATGATTAAGAGATAATGCTTCACCAAGTGTTAAGTCAATCTTCCTAATGCATTTGTGTATCATTTTAGTAGCTCAATGACTCTTTACTAATGATAATAGAAAGGGATTGTACTTACTTATATAAGAATTCAAACTTCAATTGAAAGAAGATTGTTATAATTAATTTTTATTTATAAGAACTTATTAATTTATAAAAATATACCAATTAATTAATAAATTAATCAAATTTTAAGAACGAAAATTATTAAAATAAATCAAACTAAAAAGTTAAAAACTGAACTTAAAAATAAAAAAATTCAAGATTTTTAAAGTTAATCCGATTGAATTTTTTAATTATTAATTTTAATTTTTTCAAATTTATAAAAATTAAAACAATGATATTTTGAGCGGTCCAAACTCGAATCACAAAAGTTAAAATTCGACCTAACCGAAAATCTAATTCAACTTACTCATTGTCAAGCCCACTATCTGCCCATCATATTAGCAAATGCTTTACTTGAAGGAATGTGAACTCTAATTAAAGTCATGCAACCGTACTTCTGTTTTGGTTCATGCGGGAGCAGAATCCACTAATTCAGTACTTCAATGCATTGCTTGGTCAACCACTTGCACAAAATCCAAACTTCAGATTGTTATGACTTCTAATTCGAATTGATGGTTTGCTTATGATGCTATTGGATATGAAGTTTATTTAATTACTTAGACCAAGGAAAATGATATTAGAAAAATGTTCTAAAGCATAAGAAACGTTTCCTACATCCAAAACGTTTTCGGAGGTGTGGCGGAAAGATTTCATGCCGATGAAACGTTTCCTAGATGTGCCTAAAACGTTGCGTGTGGATAAAAACATTTCACCTGGCTGAAATGTTTCTGGCAACAAAGTTTCTCTGGCTGAAACGTTTCAGGTTTTGTTGATGGGACCAAACGTTATGTTTAAAGCTTTGATTCATCTACATCTTTACGCTTAGACAAAAAATGCATACACAAGCTGTGTTAAAGAGTGACATCATTTGAATCACAAACTTGAAGATGCGATTGAATCATAAACTATTATTGGCTTAACAGTTTGCAGGGAAGAAATCCAGGTAATTTCAATGAATCATAGCTTTCAATTCATGGACAACAATCTTGTAGTTGCCATTAATGATAAGAGAAATAGAAACTCCACTGATACAAGTGACAACACATAGAAAATACATATAATCACCATCGCGCATGAGTCATGGACCCTCTGAACCCTATAAACAGACACAAAAAGGTCATAACTCATAACTCATAAGCCTCTTGGGTCCTGACAATTCTATCCTATAGGAAACAAAATATGGTCTGTAACAAAAGTAGTGTCGGATTTGAAAATTGATGAGACACATTTCAATCTTCAATTTCAGTTATGTCCATTTACTTTCATGAATGGTGTAAAACAGATCACAGAAAGAGGCCTCTCAAGGAAAACAATCGAGAGAAAGTAATTAATCACAATGAAGGAGAAGACAGAAACCTGAATACAAGCCCCTCAAGAAATGAATTGATTCTTTACTCCTTACTCCTTCCACAGTTCATCGTTAGAGCAATCGGCTCAAAAGGAAAGATCTTCACCATCACAATAGTCTGGGAAGGTTACACATTTAAAAACCTTGCACTTTGAACACAACACATATCCAATCTGCACTAAAAACATTATGCATAAGAATGCAGACCAATCTCATCCACTGTCAAACATAGTAAGAGGATTGATCTGATACACTCATAAAAACTCAATCAACATTTCAAACCAATTCCTAATTTTACATGTTGTCCAAGGTCGTTCGAAGATAGAAAACAACAAACATCCTTTTTTCAAGCGAAATATACTAAAACAACAAAAGGTTGAACGAACTACTTACAGCTCTACAAGAGGGACAACGTCGGTAGATACGCTTGTTGTTGGCTTTAACATTGGTTTTTTGCCCTTTACAGAAATCACAAACCAACCATCCTTTTCCATCGCAAGGTTCACACATGATCGCCGACTCCACCTTCTTCAGACCAACAAAACTATTTCAAGTTCAACACGCAAAATTAATGAGATAAAAATGATTCCAACAGAAAAAAGAAACACCTTCTCCTCTTGCTGGACACTAACGCAGCTCAAAGGCTTCAGGAAACGCCTGGACGTTGTCGTTCTGGTGATTGTCGGCGATATCCTGAAGTAACAGGGGGTCTTGACCGGAGCTATTGAAAACGTTGCCATCTTAGAATAAGCTCACTTCTTCCACACAACCACCGCCAATCTCAAAGCAGTCTCTTACGTTATCCGATTACGTCATCATCACGTTACATTACATTTATATTACCCATATTGGAAACACAAATTACTAAAATTGCCATCTACTCTGGTTCATTTGAATATAAGTAGCAGTAGCAGTAGTAGTGTATTTGCTTTGCGCACTCACAGGCTGCATCCATGAAGACGCTAGTGTGCTTCGTTGCTTTTCTTCTCTTTCTGCCTCTTGATCGTACCCTCGCTTCTTCTGATCCATGTGATCCCGCCAACCAGCGTGACCCCCGGACTCTTCGATCCGATCAAATCACAGTCCTCATCAACGGCTACTCAGAGTCTCGCATCCCCCTCCTCCATTCCCTCGCCGCCACGTACTCCTCCTCGGCGCTTGTCTCTGCTGTTCTCGTCCTCTGGGGAAACCCCTCCACGTCAGCCCTAACACTCTCCGAATTGGCTCACAATCTCAGCCTCTCCTCCTTCGGTCAATCAACCATCACTGTCGTTCGCCAATCATCAGCCAGTCTCAACGCTCGCTTTCTCCCTCGATCTTCCATTCGGACCCACGCCGTCTTGATTTGCGACGATGACGTGGAGGTTGATCCTAAGTCCTTGGAGTTCGCTTTCAGAGTTTGGAGCTCGAATCCTGACCGTTTGATTGGGTTCTTCGCGAGATCACACGATATTGATTTGTTATCAAGGAGTTGGATCTACACCGTGCATCCGGACAAGTATTCGATCGTGCTGACCAAGTTCATGATATTGAAGATCCAGTATTTGTTCCAGTACAGCTGCGGAGGAGGGGCTAAGATGGGTGAAATGAGGGGGATCGTCGATCATATGCAGAATTGCGAGGACATATTGATGAATTTTGTGGTTGCTGATGTTGCAAACGTGGGGCCTATATTGGTTGGGGCAAAAAGAGTCCGAGATTGGGGAGATCCTCGTAACAACGATCACGTTGATCGTGATGACATTGATAAACGGTTAAGATTGAAGGATACCGTAAAAGACGTGGGGTTAAGTAGTAGGAGAGGGGAGCACCGTAAGAGGAGAGGGGATTGTATAAGGAAGTTTCACAAGTCCTTGGGAAGGATGCCGTTAAAGTATAGTTATGGGAAGATGGTTAATTCAGTTGGTGAGCAAGGATTATGCATGAAAGGACGCAAGTTAGTGTTTTGTGATCAATTTTTCTGAGCATTGATCACATAATGATTTTAGAACCCTGGAAATTGGGATACTTACACTTTGCATGTTTATTAGTAAATTGATCCAAGTGTCTAAGAACTAACTAATGCAAATCTTAATCAGAGTCCTAGGTTTGTCATCAAAGAATGTTTAAGAACTTTTGAAATGAAGCAGATATGAGACTGTAGATGTAGCACTGATAATGTAAGAAATGGGTTTACATTCATAAAAAAGAGCATTCTGAAATGAACAAAGAGCTGCTCTGCTTCAATTCTTCTCTTTAAACACCTTTAATAGCATAGATGGTGAATGCCTAGTGATGGTAGTTTTGTCCTTTCAGAATAGTCCATGACCTGAAATATGAAGACGGAGAACCTGTTACTTCAATACAAGTTTCAGAATTGACTGATGATGAATACAACCCCCAGTTTCAAGTTCACCAAGATCCTCTTCAGCTCAAGAATCATTATACAATAGATTATCCCATCTCCCATAACCCTCCCCATTAAGAAATGAAAATTTCAAACCATAAATTTGATTTGGCATGCCTCAAGCAGTGGGATGATTCATAATGTTATCGTGCCAGTTTTGACAAACGGTTGGTGCAAGTAAATGCAAATGAAATCTTTCTATTCATTGACAAGCTATGAAACAAGAAAGGCCCAGAAAACAAAGATAACCTCATAAGAAACATGCTAATATACCAGCTACAAGCAATGTAGAGAGGATTATTGGGTGAAGTTGGGAGGGTAGACTGACAATTCTTCGGTCACTCTGTTCAGAGAAAGGTTCAGGAAGAAGAATCCATAATAGTTCAGTTTCAAGTCCCCCTTATGAATGAATCCACAGATTGTCCATCTTGCATTTACCAAGGATTCCAAGCACAACGACACAAAAATATTACCTTTATGGATATTTTGTTACCACAGTTAAGAAACGGATAAACTTGATAAACATGAAAGGCAATGGGTTCGGCTATTGCAGATATCTGCACATCTTTAACACTAAAGGATAACCTTTATCAGATTCATGACCAAGCAACCATTTAAGCCTAGCTAATCCAAAAATGTATCGTATATAATCCAGCAGACTGTTAAAACCCACCTGTAAAGCTGTTCAACAAGTACAAGAAGCGCAATCTGATGATTCAGAACCATTGAGGACAATCTTATCGTTACATTAGCTCGATCTCGCACTTGTTTTCCATGACCGTAAGGTCCACCAATGCAGAACAACAATCTTGAAGCTCCCTACAAAACGTACACATTAGGCAAATAAAAGTTATGTTCTTGTAGGTTAAACAATCCATACCGTCTTCCCAGCATCTGCAACCAAGTCAGCCATCTGTTCTGAGCTGACATCCCGTCCTTGCTCATCCAACATCACAATCTAAACACAAACATAACTGCTGTTCTTTAAGTGGCTACAAAAATCTCCATAAAAACAGCATTAACCTTAAAAACCACATCAATGTTGGTAAAGACTATACCCAATCATCAGACCTTATAAGATTCATAACTGCCGCATCCTCGTCATCAACCTGAGCCCTCGAATCCCTGTATATCAAAATTTATATTACATCATGAGATGAACTTCAGAATTTCCAAGACCTAAACAAGTAAAAACTTCCCAATTCAGTAGAATTTACAAGTTATGTAAAAATGAATATACCGCGCATTTCTGGGATTGGATCGAACTAGAACATCATCCACAGAGCAATAGTGCCTAAGCTTGCCTACATACTCGTCCACTAGTAATTGTACCCCGGCGGACCTCCTTTTGACAACCGTGATAATGCGTATGGGTAATGCCCTCTGGTCGTATATAATAAATCGGAATCAAATTCCAAAGGGGTATCGATAAGTTACTAAACTTGACAGAAAAGGAGAAAAAGTTTTGTCTTTACCACTGATTGGCCGACATATTTACACTGAGCACCTGAAAATTTCGGAAGCAGGTTGGAGTAGGGTGAATTTGGGTGCTGTGAACAACATCTAGAGAAAGAGTGGTTGTTGAGAGCAAAATTAGTGCAGGCGGGGATCTGCATCATCGGACTGGGACTAAATCGCAATCAGCAGATTTTCCTTAAAATTCGTTACGATTAATTACAAAACATCCTGTGAAGCAAACTTCTTAGTAAGTCAGATCTGCTTTCAGGCCAAGCCCATTTCAGATATGGTATCGGACTAGTTAGTCGAACTTGCAATTACATGCAGATCGGGATCGGACCAATGTTTCTATTATCACATACTTTTTCTTATAATGGGAATTCATAAATGTCTTGGAATGATTATTTTTATTGTTCCAGTCTTAGTTTAACTCCGCAATCGTCAGCAACAAGCCAAGTTCATCTTTCACTTGGTTGAAGGTCCAAAATTTAGGGATGTCTAGGTTTGAGCAAAATTATGTTGTAATGTCCTTAGGCTTACTAGACCAGCTTCAAGTTTTAAGTCTCAGCAAGTCTGAAGAGCAAAAGGTATTTTTACTATAGGAGCAGTTAAACACCTTCTTTGCAAATGTCAATCACGCAAAGAGGCTGCCTGAATCACTACTCCGTGACCACCAACTTCTCTAACCCGAATAGAAAATCGAAGTCAGTTTAACATATTCAGCAAGAAATAGAAGATACACATGAAATTCAATTTCAGATGTATCAACCTTCTCTAACATATTCCGCAAGAAACAGAAGATATCATAGCGAAAAAGGTGAAAAGGATGACAAGAAATGATTTAGGGAAGCTGCATTCATCTCTATGGCACCAATTTTCAGCCAAAGAGCCAAACTCCAGCCCCATTAGTATACCGTAATCAGATTCCTCTTTGAAAAAACAAGAAAACCACAACCGAAATACTTCAAATGCATAATGAAAATTGATTGCTTTCACAAATCAAAAGACAAGATTCGACTTCAATGATTGTTGAAGGGAGTTGATTGAACCTCCGCGATAGCTAGCCGCCTCCGAAAACCCTAAGCGAGAAGTCAGGGGTTGGATTAGTGCATATATATAAGAAGATCACGAAATAGGAAATTAGGCCCTCTAGCTTTCTACATTTTCCGTTGGTAGCCTCTTCGTGAGCCCAATGTTTATATTAACCGGTTCTGACGTTTACTTTATAAATTATTTTAAGATAAATTAATAATTAAATAATTGAAATAAGAAATATATTGAAAGGTGAAAATGTCTTTAGCCGCAATTCCCAACTTTAATAAAATAAAAAGAAATGCAAAACTAACTCGAATTTTACTATAGTATATATTTTAAAATGTTCTCAAAAGTGAAGTTTTATTATTTTATGTAAAATTACTTATTAGCTCTTGTAATTTTTAAGCTTCGTTTATAGTTTAACTTAATCTTAAACTTCAGTTCCAATCTCATCAACCTCATCCAAAATTTAGATTTAATTAGTTTGACCATTGAATTTATATCATATAAACTTTAAAATAAATGATTAGCATTAACAAGAAAATAGGGTTGGGTTCAAATATTTGGAAAGGTTTTTAATTTTTAAAATTGAATTAAATTAATTTGAAATAGGTCTTTCCAATTAAAAATTTTGATTGAAATAAAAAATTAATTTATGTTCAATAATTAAAATATTACTTCTAAAAAGAATATGAAAATTGGTTAATATTATCTTAATTAAAAACATAAAATGACATTATCTTATAACCCATAAGGATTAACATCATTTATCGTTATAACTAATGTTTTAAAAATTTTAATAAATTAAGATAAGATATTTACGGTTTAAAGATTATTAGACTTTCCATATATAATAAAGATTAAATAATTGAATAATTTGAAATCAGATTAAAAAAGAAGATTATCTTTACTTATAAATTAAAATTTTCTTTTTATAAAAATTGACTCATTTTTAATAAAACATTATTAAAGTGATTTAAATTAAAAAATTAGAAATTAAACCAAAAAATAATTAATTCAAGATTTGTATGTGTAAACCGTTTAATGGATTCAAAATTTTTTATCATTAATTACAATTGTAAAATAAAAGATTTAAAGTATAAAAGCTTAAGTAATATTAGACTGTCATAAAATATGTTAAATTGAATAAATTTTAAAATTTTAAAATATAACTGAATAATATTGTTCTTATCTTTTAAAAAATTGAAATTTACTTAAAAATATTTAAATAGAATTAATTAATTAATTCTATTTTATAAATACGATAAACTGGTTGATTTTACTAACAAACAAATTAAAATAAATTGAATTAAAAAAATTAAAAATTTAACTAACAAGTTAAATAATTTAAATTTTTTATTATTATTCGAGCTCATCATTTTCTTGGTTTAAAAGAGATAGATCTGAAGAGTATATTTCCCAACACCTTAGGAACTAAATCGTATCCAATACTACCAAACTGAAGCTACTTTCCCCTGGATGACGTTCACGAGGGAGTAAACTGAAAAACACACGCCAGAAGAAAAAAGGGCAGAAACGGTTTCGTCGTTATCCACTTTAACGAAAATCATGAGGACCACCCTACAGTACGAAAGGGCA
>JAOTAY010000007.1:30557173-30640715 GCA_025629805.1 Erythroxylum baracoense | reverse complement strand
GATGTCCAATGCATCATTGATATCATGGATCATCTTTTAGCATGTGAGGTACTTTGTAATCAGTTGATATCATGCTTACCAGCTTTTGATTATGCTGTTCATTATGAAATGCTGGAGTGACCTCTCAAGGTACCTAGGTAAGATTAGTCTGGTTTTCTGTCTCGGGAAATGCAAAATTGTTTAGTGAAAAGATCGTTTTGTCTATGCTCATAACTCAATCTTTTGGGCATGCTTTTAATATATGTAGATTATCTTTTATTTGTTCTTTTAGGAACAAAGATTGTAAATATCATATGAGGTCTCTATGATGCTTGTTGTTTATTATACCTGCTCTAGCCTCTTGATTGTTTCACATTGTTTTCATTCTTATATTGTTTGTAAAACTCGTTGACCTTTGGTCACGGTGCTGAAGGTTTGGGCTGATTAATAGATGAGAAAAGTTACTTATGAATTATAGTCCTTATTTACAGGCAACATGGCACAAGGGTCATTCGTTGGCACAAACAATTTTTTCATGCATGTATCTTCTGCGACCTGAGAGGACATCATCACATGCCTTACTACATTCTTATTGCAAAATCATTCGTGCAACCTGCAAGGCTGTTGTTTCAGTTGTTTCTGATGCTCGTACACATGAAGTAAAGTATTCTAATCACTCCTTTGGCCTCTGTTTATGTTAGATTCTTTAATTCTTCAACTCTTTTTGAACTCCAATTGTAAGGTTGATTTCTTGATGTAAAATCTTGGTCCATGCTTTAAACTTTTCTAAGTTAACGCTTGCATTTACATGATGCATTATATTTTGGGTTTCCATTTAATTTTTCGGTTGACAGGAAGAAGATCTTTTCACAATGTCTTATGGCCTTCCTCTGAATGGGGATGGAGATGAGAAATGTTTATCATTGTTAAATGCCGTTGAAGAAAATATATCACGACAATTGCGTGCTTGTAAAACATCGTCAACCAAAAGAAGAGTAACAGAGGGTATTTTTCTCACTTTTATCTTTGAAATAGCGTGAATATGAAAGATGTTGAAACAAGAAGCATAAACATAACACTAATGAACTGTTAAAATCTTATCTCTTTTGTGGAGCAAGGAAACTTGGTAAAGCTTTTAGGAGCCATGTTTCCTCCAAATCTTTTGCCAAAGAATGCTAGTTAAGAAGTGTAAATATGTTTCTCTTGACTGATAATGTAAACTTTTCATTATTGTCACAGATGTAGAACCATTACAAACTAATCTTGATCTGGAGGAAGGTTATTGCAAAGCTTTATTATGCCGCTTACGCTTTCGTAAGGTCTTATTCTATGTTGCTCTTTTTTAGTTGTTGGAAATAATGTGGGATTCTGCCTCTACACAATTTTGCATTCTTTCAAGTTTTTGTCTACTCATAATTAATTATTAGCTTGTTCAGTTACGAGTTCACACTTCCAACAAAGATATGATGCCACATATTACTTTAAGGAACCTGGAGTCCTTTTCTTAGTGCCCAAAATAATTTTGTTGCAAGAAATTGATGAATAAATTTGTGATTTATGAATGATAGCTTTTTAAAATGTTGAAACATGGGATTAGTTAATCACGTCTTCCATCATTATTAAAGAATCCTTTGTACTTACCTTTAACCTTATACATTCTCTGTTGATATAAACTAATTCTGCTTTGAAATGCTCTTTTAATTTCTCTTATGCATCATTTAGATTGCTTTAGAAGTTGCATGAACTAGTTGTTTGTTCAATGTAATTTCTTCCTTTTATTTGGCCTAACCTATCATGCTGGAACTTCAGAATTGACTACCTTCTACTATTAGTCTTAATTATTCTGAAAAGAGTTCTTGCCCCAGCAGTGGATCTCTGCAGAATGCATATTGTAGCTTTTACTTATGTTTTCAATTCCTCGCATTAACTTTCATTCTGTATGCTTGCTTGAACTCAATTTTATTTTATTTTCCTTTCATGCATATGTCTCAGATTCTGTTACTTACTATTTATAATGACTTAGCGGCATATAAGTTACCATTTCTCCTTTACTCTCAGCATTTTTTCCACCTTCTCACCTCTATGAAGCGACCCCAAGGTAGAGGTCTGGAGTTGGCTAGAAAACATATAGCTGCATGCATATCGGAGTTGAATTTCATCCGCAAATCATCAGAATTCCTTGTGTCCCATGCTTATGGAACTTGTGAAGGCAGTAAAGAAGAAAAAACAACTGCCTCTGGTCGTCTACCAATTGGATTCGATGCTAGTGTAAACACTAGAATCTCTGCTCCCACTCCACCACGTGCAATAAAATTGCTTTCCTGGAAAAATGTGAGTACTTTATTCTCTCCGCTAACCACTTATTTTGGCATACGTTAACTATTCTGTTAAAAGGTCCTGTTTATCTTCTGACAGGCTATTCAATACTTTGAAAAACTGCTTTGTGATCTTGATTCGGTATGCTCCTATTCATTGAACCCATCTCTGGATGTTCTTTTGCGCTTTGTGGTTCAGTTCCAAAAAGCTGAACCTGATCTGGTTGCAAGGGCACATCTCCAGGTTAACTCTTCTCACAGTGCCTAAGAGTGTTAGTTGTTTCTCTATCATTAATGTCTGAACTTTCAACATTGACAACTTCTATCAGCTTCTTCTTGTTCAAGATGGTAAACTTTATGGTCGGGATCCTATCTTTGCTGTGATTGCTAGAGCTGCAGGCTTACCTGATGTGACAAGGGACCACATGATTCAGAGGAACGAAAATGTTGTACAACTTGGACATGTAAGACAATTCAATCAATAGAACATGTTTGACTATATCTAAGCTTTAGTTTTTATTGTTACTGCATTTCTAATTTCCAGTTTTTAATGCTGTAGATCTACTTTCTACTTTCTGTTCTCTATATCTTCTTAGTTTAAGCATTTCCATTGCCCTTAATATATTTTCATATGATGTGATGCAGCTAGTGATAAATATGCTCAAAATTCTTTGCACAAATTCAGCATGGCAGAGACGTAAGCTTGGAAAAATTTTACAAGATTGGCGAGTTATCTATGTTCAGGTTTGTTGTTGCCATTTTCTTTAGTTTTGCTCAGGGAGGTTGCCTTTTGATATTGAGGTTAGCTAAAAACTTCAAATTGTAATTTTAATGTTTTTGTAGAAAATATTTCCTTGTCCCACAATTTGACTTAGTGGCATGCCTAATTTTACAAACTAATTGAAGTTTAAACCTTATTCTCTAGAAGGAACATGATGGTTCTTGAAGTCCTTATTATTTCATCAGTTTTCTCTTGCTCATACTCCAGGTTCATTTTGGAGCTGTGGACATTTTCTTGCCATTTTGTTTTGTCAATATACCCTCTTTCTGTGCTTATAGAATTATCTTATCGAATTATTTTAGCTCCACAATTTGGAATCTTCTTGAGCTTGTTTTAACTAATAGCAATGCATAAATCCTTCCATTACTGGTTTATTTATGATTGACATTGGGGCTTGGCATTGGTTGTTAATTTTTTGCTCCTTTATTTGTTTTACAGCTAGAACTTGCTTTTAGAAAAGAGTTTGAAGAAGTCCCCATTGTGTTGGATTATGAGGTATTGACGCCTTCCTTTTGGTTGTTCAGTTCTTGACACCTATGATCTAACTTCCATAAACATGCCTATCAATTCATGATTGAGGAGAGTGAGGATTTATCTGCTTCATATATGTTTTCGATTTCGGGTGTAACTGTCCACTACCAAAAGTTACGCTTCAAGCACTGTGGCTACTCTCTTGTCCAATTCCTTTACTTTACTTGGATTTTATTTTCACCAAATAGAAATAGAGCTAGATTGTTTTCCTGTGAGTAAATCTATGAGATATTGATTTTGCAGAATGTTGCTATGAGAATACTAAAGAACATCCTTACTTGGGTGGAGGAGCAAACTTACTGGATTGCTTACCGGTTTCTCATTCTGGGTTTTGAATTAGAGCTATATTCTCCCAACGAGTATTGCATGGTATACTGGTATTTGTACATCGTCCTACGCAAGCTTGCAGAGAAAACACATCTCAAGATGACATTAAGTGAAGGTACTACAAGGTGTACGTTGTTCCATTTGCAAGAATAGCTGTTTGTGCAAGTGATTTTGGTTATTACGTAAAAGAATGCAATGCAGTTTACTTGTCCCCAATTGGCAGTTTGTATGGAGGATTTTCTGTATTGGTAAAGATGATGATTATGATTGCTTAATAGGAATAATAAATATTAACCCTTAAGCTATGTTTGGTTGGACGTAAGGTTTTTAATGGAATGGAATAAAATGAAATGAAATAGTTTATAATGGAATGAAATGTAAATGTATGTAATATTAGAAATTTGTTATTTGGGAGGGATAAAATGACTCATAATGTAATATAATAAAATGTTGTTTGAAAAAAGGTTTATAATGTAATACAGTGAAAACTTATTTATCATTTTACATTCTATCCTAAACTTGTCAAATTGGAGGTTTCTCATTTTTACTGTTTAGGATGGAATAAGATGTAATATGAAATTATCCTCTTCGATCCTATTCTATTTTATTCTATTATAAGCTCTTTTCTTATATAATAGAATAATATTACATTCTATTTCATTCAATTCTATTAATAAATTTCCAACTAAACATAGCCTTAGAAAGGAAACATTCAGTTACTGATTCAGATCCTTGGTTGGTTGCTCTATTAATTAGCCATTATTATTTTTTAACTTGCATTCCTTTTGTTTTTTCATTGCTGACTTTGCAATCAACTTGTGCATCAATCTAATTGCTCGTGCATCTGATGATCAGCTAAACAAAAAGGAAAGAAAAGAAAGGATTCCCCAAAAGATCTGGCTAGAGAAACTCGGATCCCACCCTCTGTCATGTTTCTTCAATGCCAAATATGTCTCGCCGAAGGGCTCACACTGGTATTACGGTTTCTTGTTCTCCATTTGTTTTACAATATTAATAATAGCCTAGTCTAAGATATTATCTGGATAATTATTCCTAACAACTTGAACTGGCTTTATTGCACCCAAATGTTTATGAAATTTTTTTCAATCTTCCCAGCTGCTTGCTGCTTTAAGGAATGAACTCATGGTTTTACAAAGTCCTAACCCGTTCAATTCTGAACACGAGGTAAGCTTATGATTTCTCTTTTTAAGTCCTGCCTGCATTAGATGTTTGTACAATAAATCATCTTCTTCTGTTCAATAGTTTACTAGTATACATTTGGAGAAACTGATCAAGTGACTATCTTTGATAAAAAGTATCTTCCCTGCAGAAGCATCCATAATATACTGATTAGAGAGCTACGTATCATTCTTCTCATCAGATTTTATTGTTTTGCAGAGATTTGTACAGCATTTTGAGCTTCTACAAAAAGCCTGTATTCCTGACCAGATTCCATACCCATTGTTCAAGGAATCTACTTCTCACGTACGCTTCTCAGTAAGTAGTCCATGATGTTTGACCTACTTTCATTGCCGTGGCCTATTCCATTCAACCGTCATATTCTTCTTTATCTAGACTATAGTCGTGTACAACTACTTCAAGGATGCTCTGAAGATTGCGAAGGAGCTCAAAAGCAGTTTCTCAAATGACCCTGACAAATTGGCTGAACTCCGGCAACTAGAGCAGGTTGCGGAACATAATAGCATTGCGTTCAGCATCATTTGTCGTGTAGGAGGTCTTGACCGGTCACTTAAGGTTTCTTTCGAGCTAATCCACCATCCATATTTTGCAACCACTGTTGTCAAGAGATCCTGAATGTTTCACTTCCCCTCCAAATTTTGAGATGCTTTACATATTTCAGTCTCTTTTTAGCATAGGCGGTACAGCAATTGTAACATTTTGTATTTTTCTCAATTTAAATTCTTTCATTTAATGTCGTTATGAACTATCTATATATATAAACAGATAATAAATTTTCAAGCTTTAAGAGTTTTCTTCTGAAGCTTTGCTTGAATTTGATAACTTCCACAAATCAAGAAGATTGTATCATCAACTTGCTGCTTTTGATTGCCCTTTTCCTGAATTTTCTTTTCTGCCTCAATTGTCTGTTCATGTCATGAACTTGTTGACCACTGTTCAGTTCTTGAAACTGATTATATCACAGGTATGTCCTTAGTCCATGCAGGTTACTATCATGGGTCCAAAAGACCAACTTTGCCGGTTGTTTAGGCATGTTTTATTGTTTCACTTTCAAGGTTTATTGTCTTCTGCTACAAAAATTATTACATCAAGACAAACTTTTCCATTGTTTTTGCATTAATGTCTGCCTCATATTAAGCCTTCACATCCTGATCTATGTTAACTAATCTTATACATGAAATGTGTGCATGTCATCATATGAATTAACTAACATATTGTAGGCCGAAAGGTGGGTCTGGGAGTTAATAGTTCAACAACTCCCAGCTGTTGATGCTGTTATTATAACATATATGTCTTAATGCCGCTTTTGACTACTCTACATTACGAGTTCAGCAATGACCAAAGTAAATCTACCCAACCCCCTTTGCAGCCTCTCGTTCATTGCTTATATGCTTAATAAAAAAAATACATCAATTTTGAAAGAATAATTAAATATTAATAAATATATAAAATTTTATACGAATAAATTTGTGTCTACGTGGAAGTGGGTCCTTTTAAGTTTTATCTCTAACATAGGACCCACCAAATTATGAATGCGAAGGTAGATGGCAACAGACAGCCAATAAAAACATAACTCGTCTGTTTGCTGTTTGTCTTGCATTGAGTGTCCACTTACTGGCACTGCTAAGAGCGTACTAGTTCTAGTGGTGGTGGGTCAATCTAGTCGGGGTGTGTGCTTTATTCTCATTTTTTATATCGAAGGGTTCGATCGTCTCCACTCGTCACTGGGTGGCAAGTGGGTTGATCCCAATCACCGCAGGCAAGCAAGCTGTCCTCCACGTGGCACCTAATTCTTCTGTGACGATATCCTATCTATTATGCCCCTTGATCTTCCATATAATTACGCGCTTGTACAATATGTGGAAGACCCAAAATGAGAGGTAAAAGCGGAATGGAAGTTCAAAGTGGACGTCCCACTTGGCTGGCAAGTGGGCACTATAAATTTATTATGTCTTTTAATGTTTCTTTTCTTTCAAATATTATATATATATATGTGTGTATATATAATATCACTTTCATCATTTAATTCATAATAAATGACAATATACATCATTTTGACATGTCAATCCTAAATTCAAAGTCAGTAAATACATGAATTATTATGTCGATTATAATTAATTGAATTTAAAAATTATTAAATTTTAATTTAGAGTCAATAAAATTTGAATATTTACAAGTTTTATATGATAATTTTAGTTAAAATTAAATTAATTTGTTATAATATAAAAAGTTTCAACAATCACATCCAATAAATATATTTGACTTTGTAAGTTTGTTAATCTCTAAATTGTACTTAACATATCATCATCATTATTATCATCACATTCAATCTGAAGTTCTTCAATAAAGCAGGATTTGGAAAGGTCTGATAGTACGCAGCCTTACCTCTATATATTAAATTGTACATAATATTTATATTCAAGAATTGATAATTCTCAATTTTCCTATTATTAAATTAAAATAAACAAAAGAATTATTACTTGAATATGTATATTTAGAAAAGATGCTATTTGGTTGTTGTTTTTTAATCTTATAAATAACACTTCTTCGAACAAAAAACAAGTTAGTTATTTTGGACATTAACTATAATTCAATACATTACCTGAAAATCGTTAAACAGAAACTGATGTTCAAAACTAGGTTGTTGATCTAATCAGAACAGGGTGTGTTTGATGAAAATTGTGGACACGTGGCAAAAACAGAAAAGGCAGAGGAGTAAGAACAGGTGAGTAGGACATATAGTAGAGGATGAAAACCCCTTTTGTCACAGATTTGGCAACAAAAAAAAAAGGCAGTACAAGTTCTTACAGTGCCGTATTCTTACACAACCAACCAACTAACCCCGCCAAAAAGGAGAGAGAAAAAAGAATTAGAATTAAAAATTAAATAAAAGAGACAAACGTTGCATATAATAAAATATAAAATAATTAATTAAGACAAGAAATTAGAATTATTACATTAATAAAGAATGAATAATGAAAATATATTAAAACTACTGCAACGCCGACGACTCAACAGAACCGAAGTTTCCTCATTTCTTTGTTTTGTCTTTCTTTTTGGGCATATTTCTCTGGTCACAGCTCAAATCCATTCGATCGTCTTACTGTTCCACGCTGCTACTTCTCTTCTTACCGACCAATTTTCTTTTTCCTCACCGACTTAAGCTCTCTGGTAATCTGAGTCATCATCTGATCTCTCTTTCTTTCTCTGGGTACGTGTTTCTTTTTCTGTTGTGTGTGTGTGTATTGGTGTGTCCTTTCGAGGTTCTTTCTTTCCTTTTTTTTTTTTTTGCTTTTGGTTTCTGAACTTGGGTTGTTTTTTGTTAATCTGGGTTCTGTTTTCTGGATCGATGTGTTGTTCACCAGTCGTAAAAGGTGGTGTCTTGAGTTTTGTTTCTGTGGGAAGTTTTGATCTTGAAGTCAGCTTGTTTTTGTTTGTTTTGCGTGCTTGCCTATGAACAAATCTCATCTTTCATTGCTGGGTTCATTTCTTTGGTTTCAAATCGTTTTAACTTCCGATTTAGTGGTAAAAGAAGGTTAAATTCGGAACCTCTCTTTTGGTTTCCCGGTACCCTTTTGTCTGGATGGTACATAGTTATTTGGATTTGCGAGTGGGACATGGCAACGAACTTCTTTTAGTGGTTGAAGGAGCGATGTGGCTACTGGTTAATGTGTGGCGACGTGGCATCTCATGAATCTATATTGATCTCCAGTTTGAACCTTGTAAGATTAATGTTAAGGGTCTAACCATGACGAGCTGTTGTTCATGATTAACAAACATTATGAGGATTGAACTGTTTTGCTTGGCGGGACTGAGGAGTTATTTGAGATAATGGCATTGATTGTTTGACGGGTTCTTGTAGGATTGTGCAATTGAGGAGATAGAATGTCAGGAGGTGGTACGCAGAAAAGCATTAGGAAAGCACTTGGAGCCTTGAAGGATACAACCACTGTCTCATTGGCTAAAGTCAATAGTGGTTATAAGGTACTAGTAATTGTACATGTTAAATGACCACAACTTCGTGATTATGCATAGTTGATGTTTAATAATTGCTACTGCCTTTTGGGTTCTAATGAGTCCATTTTGGTTTGGTTTCGACGTTTAATGTTGCAGGACTTGGACATCGCTATAGTTAGGGCCACCAATCATGTTGAGAGACCCGCAAAAGAAAAGCACATTAGAGGTAATTGCTCTGCATTAGTTTTGGCTCATGTTTTGAAGCAGGATATGCTGCGCATCTATGATGCATCATGTTACTTAAGACAGTGCTGGTGAATGATTTCTTACATATCTCTTTGCAGCAATTTTCGTATCCATTTCAGCTACAGTGCCACGAGCCGATGTTGCATACTGCATCCATGCTCTTGCCAAACGGCTGTCCAAGACTCATAATTGGGCGGTGTGTGCCTCATATATAGCACACTTAATAATGAGATGAGAGTTTTTCCTTTATTGTTTCTTAGTCATAGAACTTCGAAAATTTGGCTCTCTTTCTGCACTATGATCTGTATGAACTTGGATTTTCCTACCTTCCTCTGTAACTTTTTTCTGTTTGTTTGATTGCTTTGTTTCGCATTTAGGTTGCACTGAAGACTCTAATTGTGATACACCGTGCTCTGAGGGAAGTGGACCCCACTTTTCATGAAGAGCTCATCAACTATGGCAAAAGCAGAAGCCATATGCTTAACATGGCTCATTTTAAAGATGATTCTAGTCCAAATGGTAGTTTCTTCTTCTCTTGGTCAGATGGTTAATCTGAGTGAAAGATTGTAAATGATGTTTACTGCTGTTATATCTGGCCAGCTTGGGATTATTCTGCCTGGGTTCGCAGTTATGCCTTATATTTGGAGGAGAGGCTGGAATGCTATCGAATATTGAAGTATGATGTGGAAACAGATCGACCAGTATGAACTTTTCTTTCAATATTTTAGTCTTCCTTTCTTTCCTTCTGATTTCTTATTGGAGAAGGTGGGGTTGCTGCTATCTGTTTTGTGATTTGGTTTCATCATGACATTACTTCAAGGCATTACTTATGGAAGTAATCACTTAAGAAATATGGTGTTGGGTTTGATTTTAGCTCTTAGGTTCCTTAATCCACATCGATGCATTTCTGAAGGCTCAAACTGGAAAGTTTTCTTCTTGTAATTTTTGTTATAAAAGGTTTTCACACTCCTGCGGCAAAAATAGTACAGCTGCATTACTATGCACATTTGGAATTGGAGTTTTAATATGCTTTGCTTGGAGAGATTGTTATAGTGTAATTTTAGCTTTTCTTATACTGATACAAGATCTAATCAGACCCTTAACTTGTTGAATCTATTAGATGATATATTGGCTAGATTATGATTGTGAAACTTGTTGCAGAGGACAAAAGAATTAGACACAGGTGAATTGCTGGAACAGTTACCTGGATTGCAACAGCTACTTTACCGTGTTCTTGGTTGCCAGGTAATTTTAAAAATAAATTAAACTCATCTAGCATTACTGGTGTCTGCTGACAATTAATCCCCTCATAAATTTCCATCAAGGCTAGAACTTTTTGATGTACATTCTTTATTTTTCCTTATATTTTCAAGTTCTCTTATTGGTGGTCATTCTTTTGTATCTTGTTGCAGCCACAAGGGGCAGCAGTTAATAACTTTGTCATTCAATTAGCATTGTCTATGGTAAGTTCTGTTCATGCTGGTTCATTTTGACTAGTGGACAATGTCAAGATGGTTTATATTTTTTCTAATTTGTTATTTTTCTCCCCATTAACACTAGGTTGCTTCTGAAAGCATTAAGATTTATCAAGCTATAAGTGATGGTACTGCCAATTTGATTGACAAGGTATCCAATTGCACATATCATTTGGATCGGAAGCTAGATACTTTGCAAATTATTTACTGATGACAATTTTATTGAAGCCAGTTCTTTGAGATGCAACGTCTAGATGCTGTGAGGGCCCTGGATATATATAGGAGGTCCTGCCAGCAGGTTGAAAATCTTTTTAGAAAGTCGTCGTATTACTGTTTACATCATCTCTATGTGGGTAACAATTATATTTTCTGATTTAATGCTTTTGCACTCTCTTTGTAAACAGGCTGAAAGACTCTCCGAATTCTATGAGATATATAAAAGTATGGATATGGGAAGGGGAGACAGATTTATAAAGATTGAGCAGGTTTACATTCTCACTTGTGTTTTATGAACATGTTTTCTTCTTCCATAATTCCCTTTTTTTGGTAACACATTTACCAAAAGTAAATATTTAATGCTGATGTAGCCGCCGCCTTCATTCTTACAAAACATGGAAGATTACATTCAAGAAGCTCCACGAATGTCAACAGTACGCAAAAATCAGGTATAGAAGTCCTTCTACTTCGTATCTTCTTTTTGACGAGAATTACAAAATAGTAATAAGTATATCATAGTGTTGACTGTCAGTAATAGGTATACCATCCAAATTTAACTACGGTTGTAGTCTGATAAACTTCACAAAATCAGTCTAATTGACAAGGAGGTTGACATCTTGTTAGTTCATCCTCAGTCCATGTTATCATCTACTCTCATATACCCATATTTAAGTTAGCTGAAATGATGCGAGTTGCATATGCTGTTAATATGAAACAATGTATCTATAAATAATAGTATCACCTTATACTATTTGAACATTTGAATTTGGTTTTGGTTAGTGGTTTTGCATGCCTAAGTTCTGTAATTTTTCTAACAATGTGAACTTTTGGAAAGCAGGTTGCTGAAAACAAAATTGCCGCTCCCAAGGAAGTTCTAGCGATTGAATACAAGAAGGAAGAGGAAGTAAAGGAAGTAAAGGAGGAGGCTACACCCTCTCCGCCCCCACCTGAACCCACAAAGGAGCAAGCACCTCCTGTTCAACCACCTGATTTGTTGGTAATGCTCTGAGACTCAAATCCTTCATTCCAATTATTGTTTCCGGATGCTTTGGCCTTATGATGATGTGCCCTTTCAAATCTTTTTTGTCACCAGAACTTGGATGACCCTGTGCCAGCTGCTTCAGAACTAGATGAAAAAAATGCCCTGGCTCTGGCTATTGTTCCAGTTGGTAAGTTGACCTTTCGAAGTATACAGTTCTTGCTCACAAGGTTGAGAAATCATACTGGTTTTGGATTTTTGTGGAACAATATCAATATCCATATCATCTTTGAATACTTAAGCATGGGTCAGCCTGGCCCAGCCCAAGGATGAGCTTTGTTTCTTAGGTCAGGCCTGGCTGATGAAAAGCTCAACGTCTCCCAGTCTATCTCTTGCAACGTTGGACTGGCTATGGAAACTTGAGTTAACAAAACAAGACATGAGATGTTTTTTCAGGAAACTAAAGTCTTAAGAAATAACCAAACTTTTTCAAGGTTCAGTCCTGACCTTGAAGAGATTGCATCTCTATATCTATGTGGCAAACTAACTTTGCTTTCCAACTTGACCCAGAAATATACTGCAGCAACTGCTCACATGAGAGGTGACCATGAATGTGCAAGTATTTTGTGATAAAATGACTCAGGATACAATGTTTGAATTTAGGAATTGGTTCTAGGTTTGAAATCAAATACCAAAAGATGAACCCTCAAACGTTCAGAAAATTTCACTGGGGTTGCAGAACTAAGTTTGATTGTCATATCCTCCATCTTAGTAGCTTATTGCAACTGAGAGCTATTTTAATGCTATTGTGTTTTCATTGCAACAGCTGACCAAACTAGTGCTACTGTTCCAACGCAAGTGAATGGAGCTACGGGCTGGGAACTTGCACTTGTTACAGCTCCAAGTTCAAATGAAACTGCCGCAGCCACTAGCAAACTGGTATCCTTACTGTTATTGATTCCCTGTTCGCCCTTGTATTGTCATGAGTATAATTTGAATGCATGATAACTATTGCATGAGCTAATGCTTTTCATTCTTCATTTTAAAGGCTGGAGGTCTAGATAAACTCACATTGGACAGCCTCTATGATGATGCTATTAGAAGAAGTAGTCAACCAGTAAGTTACAATCCTTGGGAACCATCCCCTGTGGCTGGTCCTATGATGCAAGCAACAACATATGACCCCTTCTTTGCTTCCAATGGAGTGGCTGCACCCCATTCTGTTCAAATGGCTACAATGGCCAATCAACAACAGGCTTTCATGTTTTATCAGCAGCAGCAGCAGATGATGATGATGAGTACCCCTCAACAACAGCCTTCAAATCCTTTCTCGAATTCTTATGGAGCCAATGTTTATCCATACGGCCCACGGGCACCACCTGTCAATGCATACAATCCCTATTCAGGCCTTTATTAGATTCTTCACTGAATGAATACATTCTTCCTCCCGAAACAGTTTCGAAGATAAAACACAGCGGATTGGCCAGTTTCGGGTTTGATATCTTTGATAGATTGGAAAGCAAACAGATTTGTACCATATGCTTGTATGTGCAGTAGCCAATTAGAATGAGATTCTTTATTGAATAATTAGCAAGAGGAAAGGCTTTGATTTAGTTGTAATTTACTTGATGAAGGTTAGTAATAATGAATTTGAGACAATTTTCTCACCTGCTTTACTGTTCATGTTTGCTTAAGCAGGAATTCTTTGAACTTTTCTTGTAACAGTAGAATATTGTAATGTTTGAACTTTGGAGATTGTAAGTTTTACTTTATAGATGATAGAGATGATATTTAATTCTTCTTGTCGTAAACATTTAAGCAATGAACAGAATCAAAGCTCATTGTTCCGGTTTTATCAGCAGTTCCCTACATGGTATAGCTTGGTGTTGTTTGTTGCTTCTAGCTGGTTTTGCCTTACTCTCCCAATTTTCATTGGTCTTGCCTTGATAGACAACAACTACTTTCTGATGTTGTAATTTACAACGTTGTAGCTTTTACTTACAGAACGAGGTAAGCAAACAATTGCCTGTGAGAAACAAAATCTGATTTCTTGTTACCTTGGTTTAGTAAATTCCCTTTTAGAACAACTTCCTCCCACGCAAGCCACTTGGTTACAGTCACTGCACTTCTTGGCTGTGGTATGAAATCCAGGCTCTTTTTGTGGCTTTGAAAAGGCTTTCTTTCACTTCTTGCAAAAGTGGCTAAAGTGGAGAAGATGAGAAAGATAAAGGTTGTCCATGTACTTGTGTATGAGAAATTCTAATCTTAGAAAGTTTGGTACGAACTTCTGGTAAGAGTTGGTCCTAAACTACCCGTAGTTTGTTGCTTTCACGTGTTGATGTGAACAAGATGGTTTCCTTCAATCACAATGACATGAAAGGATATTATGATGTTACAGGGCAATGCAATTAGTTGGAGATCCTTCAACTTGTCTGTACACAAACTTGACAGGAAGCCCTTCTTACTTCTTTCCAGGCAAACTTTCCCAAACTTAAAAAGCAGTCAATTTAGATTTGTGTATGAGCGTTGATGTACATAACCTAATTTAACTTCTTAAAATCTACACTGATTTGTGAAGGACAATGCTAATTATCAACACAAAGACCCTCATTAAGGTCTAATTTCATGAAGAAGAATTGTTCATGAGTTTTTGGTATTAAAAAAAAGAGAAGAGTTGATTTAACTCTAGTGTATGAAAGTAACCAAAACTATACATTTCCAATAAACTTTTGAACTTGTCGTTTAAAAAGTTATGTATAGGAAGAAGCTAACCAAATAAAAGATACTCACACACACTTAACTTGACGTGGCAGGACTAAACCAACTTGACTTTTGGGTCTCTTCTAATGATTAATTATTAATTAATTAATTAATTAATCAACACAACATCGATAAATATCTCAATCATTACCAAATCTAATGACGCAAAAGAGGAGTGAGAAGCAGCAAAGCTAATGCAAAAGCAAACTAAAACCATTGAGAGATGGATGCCACTGCCACCAAGCTAAACCTCGAAACAAAGATCAGAACTTTAGCCTCAAAACCCCTTCAGTGACCGAATTCCAGAATCCCCATCAACTCTTTTCATCAAATTTATAGAAAAAAAGGAAGCTTTCGATCCTGATATCCGCTGAATATTTCCATTTCCTCTGTTTCTCAGTACATAGAAGAAAAGGGAAAAAGCAACAAGAACTTCAGAAGGAAATGTCTTGGATTTTCAGGTCTCTTCAATCGAACGATCCGGATTCTTCCACGTCGTCACCGGAACGGCAAATGTCCAATGGAGAGCCGGAGGAGGAAGAAGAAAGGACCCCCGAGAATCGTGGTGGAGTGAAAGAGGACTTTTCGGTGATTGGAGAAACAATCGGCAGGCAGCTCCGTGGCGTCGCGAACTTCCTTGCTCCGCCGCCGTCATATTCTGTTGTTGAGGATAAGCCTCCGCCGATGGTTTCTCCTGCGTCGTCGTCGCGAGCCCTTCTCGGGATCCGTAACGATCTCGCGGAATTGACAGGAAGCTTGAAGAACGGGCTTTCTTTGCTCTCAGTTGGCGAGATCTCGAAATTCACTTCCAATATTTTGAGCTTTGATCAGATTGATAAAGATGTTGAAGAAAAAGATAATGATAAAACCGGTGATGTTGACGGTGACGAGGAGTACGTGCCAGGGATAACGGAGGATGTGATTAACTTTGTTACGGAGATTTCGAGAAGGACTGAGTATTGGACTGATTTTCCATTGTCGCTGGAAAATGGTAAAGATTCAATTTTGTGGGCTTTTGAGTTTTTGGTGAACATAATTTCATGGTGGGTGGGTTTGTTGAGTACGTATGATGCGATTCAAGTTTGGCGGAAAATTTTGTAGCTTTTTCAAATTTCTGCTCTGATAGTATCAGTTGTTACTGCTAAATTGAATTTGAGGAGTCAATATCTGTAATGTGTAAGAATTAGCATATATAGGCGAGTTTTTGGTACCAAATTCAGCTCGAGTTAGAGTCTGTGTTGATGCATTAGGTGGTGGCAGTGTGAGTTGGTTGGTTCATTACTTTTGGCTCTTATGGAGAAGAATAATCTGAATTGTACACATTGATGAGCATTTTGTATAATTCTCTTGTTTTCATCTTCTTGAGGCTCTTGTTTTCAAGCCTTTCGGTTCGGATAGTTGATAGCTGTTGCTGGTTGGTTTTGTGAGAAACTTTGATGGGTAAATTGTTTACACCTAAAGTTGTATTTGCCGGTCATGAATGAGAGGATCAGATCCATTGGCTAATTTGTGAACCCTCTTTGACATATCGGGGCTTGTGGTCTTTTTCCTTTTTCAAATTCTACGGGAGGAAAGTGTCAAGGATGTTGCTTGGAGAAGATAGGAAAGGGTTTCAATTCTGAAATCTTAACTTCCTGGTAGTATGATGTTGTTACTTTTCTGGTAGTCATTTCATGTTATGGCTATTGGAAATGTAGTCAACGCAGTGATTTTACACCGCATCAAGTAACCTTGCGTGTTGGTCTTTTGTGTTGCAGATTTCAGAATGTCTGATGCTCAGCGAGAACATGCTTCAACTGTTGAACAATTGGTTCCTAGTTTCAGAGATCTTCGAGCTAGACTCAGCAGTTATGTGGAAGATGAAAAGTTTTGGATGGTGTACTTCATATTGCTGCTTCCAAGACTGAATGAACATGACTTTGAGATTTTTTCAACTCCTCAGGTAAGATTTTCATTATTTTCAACCTCTTGATTATGCTAGTCCTTTCCTCTTGTTACCTTGCTACTATTAATATTTATCAATCTCCCTCTTTGGGTCAAATTAAGGACTTCAACTTCTACATTCTTTCCTTTTATATGTGATACAGAGTTGTGCACTGATTCTTAAGTTATACATATTTTGATAAGTGTGCCATTTAATCATTAACCCACGAATATTTTTTATCCAACTGATGTGGATATTTTGCTAACTTTTCACTTGGTTGCAGATTGTAGAGACAAGAAATTTACTTCTGCAGAAGCTGCAAACTAAGAGGAACGAGGAGGACAAAATGGCAGAGAGTTCTAGTATTCCTAATACCTCTGAAGAGATCAGCGAAATCAATGATGTGCACGAAGAAAATATTTCATCTAACAAAAAGGAGGCTACTGAGATTGTTAATACAAATGAAGGGCTAGAAATCGGTGATGGCAACTCGGACCACTGGTTGGAAGAATCTGATATTGATACAGGCACTTCAAGTGACAAACAAAGAACTCTTGAACACGACGACGATGTGTCATTTAGTGACTTGGAGGATGATGATAATGATCTTTCTACTAGACTATCCAATTCTAGACGGGTGCTGCGAGTTCCTTCGCCTGGTGGATCCAGTGATTGGGTTCAGCTCAATGAAAATTCTGGGACACACGATGGAGTACACAAGGTTAGACAGCCAAGTTCTCGTGATAAAGATTCGGATGTTGAATCAAGTGACTGGCTTAAAGTTGATGACTTTGATTGAATAATTCGATGACTTGGCAATTTCTGTAAAGTTCCCACCTCTTTTGTTTTCTTTCACCTTCATTCGTTTTTGGAATTCAACCTGTTATATAAGTTTCTTTATCCAAACCAGCTGCTAAGTCGTTACAAGGTCACTTGGCAGGTTATGTTACTGTACTTTACATGAAAGTAAAGAAATTATGCAAATTACGTTGTTGTGTAAGGATGAGTTGTGATTATGACATGAGATGCAGATTTTCACATTTTGTTGCCCTTTTTCTGTCTTTGTAAGTTCATGGAATGCATGTTCTGCACCAAACCTACTTCTTCGGATCTTTGTATGTAATGAACTCACACTGTTTCGATCTTGGGAGGATCACAAGATTAGTACTTTTTATTTATGATAGAATGTATAGATATCAAACTGCATTCATCCATCAGGAAGCTCTTATTTCTAGTGTTAAGGATAAGCGAGGGTAGTAATATGGTTATAAGCCACAGTTCCAATACACAGCTCACAAGATTAGTACCTTTTATTTATGACAGAACATATAGCCGACAAACTGTTTTCATCCATCAGCAAGCTCTTATTTCCAGTGCTAAGGATAAGCGAGGGTCGTAATATGGTTATAAGCCACAGTTCCAATCCACAGCTTCCCTTTTACCTCTCGAACTTCACTCGCCAACTTCATTGCTACACCTTTTGGATCCTCAAGAACTTCCGAGATTTCTCCATTTTCGTTGAAGAGTGATATCACCGTATACATTCTCATCCCGATGATCCTGGCCAGGAAGCTCAGTCGAGCTGGTAAGCGGTAGTAGATACTCTTCATCCATGGATGATGCGAGAGAATTTCCTGTGCTGAAGTCCTACAACAATGTATTGGTACCCAGAATTGGCCTCTGTCATTAATTCTTACATTATCTGGAAAACCTGGCAGGTTAGCTACAAGCTCCACGCTTCCTGTTTTTGGACCCTCCAGCCAGTATTTCATCAATCTGCAATATTACTTAGACGTCATGAAAACAATCAAACTCTTTAGTCTGAAATGGCTCTGTGCCTATATTGTGCATATAGTTTCATCCAAAAGAGACTCACGCTAGTAAAGCCTATGGTCATTTACTGGCTGCATCCTTTAAATGACGAAGGATTTGGGCTCAATTACCTGCAATTGGTTGTCTCTGTGAAAAATAGGAATCTTTGGTCACTAGATAGCTGAACTCCATTTGGAAATGCTAAGCTATCCAATACTAGTTTAGTTGTTTTAGATGGAGGATCATATCTAAGAAGCCTGCCAGTGGATTCTCCTTCCAACAATATGAAGAAGTGGTTCCTGAAAAAGGCAAGACATTCCTGTGACTGATGCCAATTTTCTGCAGATACAACTTTAGTAGAAAACCAATAACTCAAGAATCACATCTCCATTTAGAATAAACCTTTAGATCACTTACGCTCTGTCATATCTCCTACTACTGTCCGTAAAAAAGATTGAGCCATTACTGTGTATGTCAAGGTCATTTGCGAAGAGTATAGGGTCCCCTTCTACATGACTTGCCAAAGGAGTAGCAAGACCTCCTTCAGGTCCAACCACCAGCAGGCCATAGTAAGCATCTGCAATGTACAAGTTCCCAGTGACTTTGTCAAATCTTAGTCCCAAGGGACGGCCACATTGTTTCTCATTCTTGCGTTGTTTTGGTGTGATCCAGTCCAATCCTTTAGCACAAAGCTCCTCTGACCTTTGGAACCAATCTCCCAATACAGTTAGCAAGTAATCAAACATAACTCGTAACAAAAATACCTACTACTTAGACATGACTTCCTTGTTTCATCTGCATAACTTTGGCACAGTCTACTCTCCTAACACCCTTTTACTTCAACTTCTTAAAGGTTATATATATTGATCATTACAGGAATTAAGAGTTGCCCTTCGCTTTTTCATGTGATTAAGTGGTACCAAGTTCATTAATAAACAAGATTACCCTCTCGATTTTTAGGGAAATGTGAACTGATTTTTGAAGCATTCTAGTCACTATAGAACTCACCAACTTGTAGTAACAACAGCGAAAGATTCCCATCCCACATCTTGCCCCATCCATCTAACAATGCGTCCATCAGCTAACCCTGTGTAAGGACCACGTCCCAGGCTGTCGAACTCCAACGATTCAGGGCCGAAAACTTCATCCACGAACTCTAGCTTTCCATCTTCTAATCTGCTCATATTGTCTCTTGGCCAGTTCCTCATGACAGGCTTGTAAGGTGCAATGTCATGCTTAACAGGCTTAAAATCACGGCCTCCAACTGGTCCCATTCGAAAAGGGTCCATCATAATGAAACCCAAAACTAAAATGAAGACAAGGAGGAAAGGGTGCTGCAGTGTAGTTCCCTCTCTGGATGTGCTTTTCTTCTCCAAATGAAGATCCATGTTATAATAGTGACAATGTGTCTGAAGAGGCTCAGGCCAGTGATAATGTAGCAGCCAACTAGGACTCAAAATGTGAGAGAAGTACCTAAATTTTCTGGACTGCACAGGTTAAGCAACTTATAACACAATGAAGTCGTGCTAAAAATTACAACTATAGAAATTCTGCTTACCGATTTCTAACTTGGAAATCACAAGTAGTGCATGGTCTCTTTTTGCTGAAGTAGAGGCTGTATAGTGTTGGCCATGTTTTTCGCGTTCTTGGCTGGAGACAAGCAAACTGAGAAGGAGCAATTTACTTTGTAAGTTCTACAGAAACAGTGATTTTACATATATATTCTTGAAACAAATCCCACAAAATCTTCCAAACAGACTATGTAAAGCATATTTGTCCAGTACGTAAATGGATGAATAGTTGAAGCTGTTAGAGAAGCATAGCTTTTTATGGAAAACTTGAACATTGGTGACTTCATGAAAACCATGCAATGTTCATGGTGATCAAGTTCCATTTGTACAAAACAGGTTTATTCACGGATTCATCATTCTATGCCGTCATGCTTACATGGAAATTTCTTTTACCAGATTGTTACTATTGAAAGTGTCAGTGACAGTAGACAACTATGCATGATGTCAAGGAGCAGAAAGAAGAAAATTTTCTGTTTTCAATCTCGTACAATCCCACATATGCATCACCTTTTCATTTATGTTCTTTGTTACTTTGATTCGTTCCTCAGATTTTTTTCTGTGCAACAACTCAAAGATGGCCTAGATCAATCAATAATTCGATACTGTAATGTTCTCATGACAGGCTAGAAATAATCTATCTGCCACGATGGTCCATATGGTCAAAACCATGGCCCTCCTGTCTCATAAGATGATCATTTACAAAACTGAATCAACTTGGCATAAACTTAAAACCTGGAAAAAAAAATATATAACTGTATACTTTCGTAAGAAACCAATCAAGGGTCATCAATAAAATCTCGGAAAACATGCAAAGATCAATAATTTCATAGTGACATTATCTCCCAACTATGGTTTGGGTTTGGACAGCCAACAAGAGAGAGTCTAGTTTAGCTAAGTGACAAACAATGGAGATTATCTCTCACGTGGCATGCCATCTGATATTAGTGCGGATTTTGTACCGGATTCTTGTGATGACCTCAAAACGATTTTGTTGCGGACGTACTTTACCCAACCAATATGATCATAGTTAAACCTCACCCACCAGATCATGATCTCATAAGAACACATCCCAATTTTGGAAATTCACTGTGAGCCATTTGTTGAAGAGAGGAGATTCTGAACTGTTTTATTCTACTGCAGTCATTACAACATCATACAAGACAAATACTAATAACTATTGCTAATTCGTCTCTTCTCTGCATGCGAGCTTGTGTGGTTAAAAAGAGATGTGGGGATCTTCCAGTTGCAGGAATTTTATATTGTTTTCTCTTTGGTTACACCAGTAGCTGACCAAAGTTGATTAATTTTTTTCTTCGTATTTTGAACCATTCACATCGTTTCTCAGGTATGCTAAATTCCATGATCGTCCAAAGATAAAAAGACAGTAACTTGGTAGTGACAAGAGAATTGGAGAGAGAGGAATGAGCAATCACATCGAAGTGAGGAAAGCAGAATCACGGACTCACAAGACTACAAAACAATCCAGCCAAACCTCTCAAAAGATAAACCATTAACCATATGCATAGTTGCAAACTCACGAAAAATTCTCTGGAAGCGACCATCTTTCTAGAGTCGTATGTAATATAATACACATCTGATTCCTACCTCTGATGCCACCAACCAACCCACCATTTTCACATGCTTTCCTTGCTGTACTGTTTACTTTTGCAAAACTCAACTTCTGGGACGTACCCTTTTGATTCTCTAAGTATGCAAGAGAAATATACGTACGTAGTAAACTCAAACAATAATTGAAGAAAGAAAACAATCTATTGACAGCTTCAGCATTTCTGGATTTGTTTTATACACATTTTGACACTTAAGAATCTTCATGTGACGTCCTTTTTTTCTTAATACTCTGTCCGATAATTGACTCCATGCTCGCGGATTGCATGTGCTGAAGGTGAGCAATCATGCTTCATGCAACCTTTTCGTACAAGTAAAGAAGAAGCTAACTTAGACTACTATTGTTTATTTAATAAGAGAAGTTGTGTATATGTCTTTTACAATTTTGTGAAAAATCTCCTTATCCTTATCAGTTTGTATCCACACAAATGGATAGACTAAGCGCATACAAACACATCTAAACTTCACCTTCAACACCATAGAAAGGAAAATGGTATAGTAGATTCGGTGAGACAACTAGACTGATAGCTCGCCTTTGATGTGGACCTAGTTTGAAAATTGATCAATCATGGAAACCCTTAGAAACCTGGGTCCAATATCATCTTTAAGCACTAAGAAACTGGCCCTACAAGCTTTTTGTATTAAAGAAGCTGTGGGAGCTTTAAGATTTGTAGGAGCTTTTTAAGTAACCACAGATATTAATGTAAACCTCTAAGCAGAAAAGGAACAAGCAATACTTGAGGAAGCCATATAAGATTACCAAATTAGAGTTTTCTCTAGCTCATCGCATACCTGTCCAATAATGGCTATTCTTCTGTACAGTGTTCTTGGGATTCGCAATAAGGCATAAAAACGAAATTACTATCAAAAACAAGGCCAACCCTTTTGTGCTTTAGGAATTAAAAGCCAAAATAAGTAGCAGATTTCGAAACTGGTATCATGTTTGATGAATGTTCACAATTCTAGCTCAAAAATAGGTCCCTTGCTTCGCATTTGCCTTTAACAAGTGGAAGGAAGTCAATTACATGTCTGAATCTCATTCATCAGTTTCACCATTTTCTTGAAATGCTTTTGAACTTTTCCTGAAAAATTTTTTGGGAGTTTTTTGTGGAGTTTACGAGGCAAGAGATAAGTAAAAGATTTCATGCAGCAAAAGGCAGTATTGAACATAATCTAACTTGTCTCTATTATTGTGCATGTGAGTCCCTCATGTGATGGTTTTCATACAATTAAAAATTGGTAGAACATCACAGAAGCACGAGATTAGTATAAGAATGATTCATCACATTAAGTAATCACTAATTAGAATTTAATGGAACAGAAAGCTGCTTTAACTAACTTACTAACTAACTAAAGCTGCTTTGTGTCAGTTGGAGTGCTTAGCAGAATGATTAACCTAGACCAGTTAAGGAACAGATCTTTCAAACATATCATAATTTCTGCAACTGGGGCATATCTGAAAACTGTTAGTTAATTAATTATCAATAAGCATGCATAGTTAACCATATAATCAAGTACAGATATTGGATTGAACATTAAAACAAAAAACAAAAAACAGTATGAATGCATGAATTTGTATGCTAGTTGCCAACTTGCAAAGTTTGGCTGCCTTTTGAAGCAAGCCCACGTTCACGTGATCTGCTTCTAGGGTTTTTGTTTTATTGCACTTGACAATGCAACTATATAATATCTCAGTTCTATATGAAGGCACTATCTCTACTCATTGTGTTCTTCTTTCTTTCTTTATACACTGAGGTGAGAAAAGAGAACTACAGAAACATGGAAGCCTCCAAAATCTCAGCTCTCCTCCTCATTTGCATGCTATTCATGTCCTCGGCCACCCCAATTCTCGGGTGTGGTGCTTGTGGAAAGCCCAAACCAAAGCACAAAAGTCCTAAAGGGAAGTCTCCAAAGGGTCCCATCGTTAGACCTCCAATTCATTTGCCTCCGGTGACTGTTCCTCCCATTGTTAAACCTCCAATTCATTTGCCTCCAGTGACTGTTCCCCCCATTGTTAAACCTCCAATTCATTTGCCTCCAGTGACTGTTCCTCCAATTGTTAAACCTCCAATTCATTTGCCTCCAGTGACTGTTCCTCCCATTGTTAAACCTCCAGTTCATTTGCCTCCAGTGACTGCTCCTCCCATTGTTAAACCTCCAGTTCATTTGCCTCCAGGGACTGTTCCTCCCATTGTTAAACCCCCAGTTCATTTGCCTCCAGTGACTGTTCCTCCCATTGTTAAGCCGCCAATCAACGTCCCTCCAGTCACAGTCCCTCCAATCACTGTCCCTCCCGTGACTGTTCCTCCTGTAACAGTCCCTCCAGTGACCACTAAACCACCAAAGGGAACTCCATGCGCACCTCCACCAGCTGCTAAGGATACATGCCCCATTGACACTCTAAAGCTTGGAGCTTGTGTTGATCTTCTGGGTGGATTAGTGCACATTGGACTCGGTGACCCAGCTGTTAATGAGTGCTGCCCAGTGCTTCAAGGATTAGTTGAGCTTGAAGCTGCTGTTTGCTTGTGCACCACTCTCAAGTTGAAACTTCTCAACCTTAACATCTTTGTCCCTCTCGCTCTTCAACTCCTTGTTACTTGTGGCAAGACTCCACCTCCTGGATACACTTGCTCTCTTTAGACCTAACATCCAAGTTAAGTACTCCTCAACTCTATCTTAACTACTACAAGTTGTCACAGTGTAAAAAAAAACCAGGCATTCCCAGAAAAAAAGATCTTAAATTTCTACAAAACTCTTATAACAATTTCTCGTCATAAGCTTCCATGTTCTTCAGAGTTTTCACTGATATTTATATACTCCCTGATTGTTGTGTCTACAGATTACCAGACCATTGGTTAGCGGAAAGATGGAATCGACATGAGAGGATGTCGAGCCCCAGTTGATCCTTCTCCTTCCAACATCTCTCTTTCTTTTATTCTCTGATTAATGTTGTTTGCTCATTGTACACCATTTGTTTTCAACTATAAGATTGTTGCATGTATGTGTGGTTTGATCACTTTAAGACAAGGGAAGCAATCAAGAATGGTTTTCTATATCCTTGGTTTTGCAGATACTTCAATTTAAGCATTGTTACTGACTATCATAACTACTCTTAACTAATTTAACCAATTCTTCTTTCCATTGTAACTTTTTCCGCTGAGACCTAGAAATACGATAATAGTGTTACTTATAATCTATCTTTGATTCCTTAAAAGCAAAAGAAAACAGAAGTGGATATGATTAAAGCTTAAGGTTTCATCTTCCAAATCTACCAAATAAAATAAAAGAAAAGGTCACCTTTTACATTCTATTGGATCTTGAGTTCGTAAAACGACAAACATAAGAAACTCCATGCATGCAGACAAGAACATACAGAAGTTCTGGACCATAACAGATGAAACAAGCAGACGCACAGGGAGAGTTGTTGAGGTAGATGGTTTTCAGGTTTCCTATGGGCTTATTATAGAAATCCCTGAAACAGTAGTTGCAGTGCAGCAACATGAATAGTACACTATAGTAAAAGGCCTCCAAGGGTACGGTCTTGATCAGTTCCCTTGCGAAGGCAGTGCAACTTTTGAGTTCAACATGTTATGTTATTTGTAGAAACAAAATACTATTTTTATAAAAACAAATTTTCTTTATTTAATAATAGAAGTCATTAAAATTATTATATAATAACCATAAAATTGAATTCTTTTTTATTAATAAATGACAATTAAATAGAATGTAAACTAAATAAAAAATCCTAAAATATTATACACTTTAAACTATGTTATCCCAAAATTAAATTATCCTCCTATCTTATGCTTCCTTCTTTTATTTTTTGGTTATTGAAAATTGAATTGTCAACTTACATTACATTATGAAAAATGAACTTATGATTACTAAGTATAAAGCAATTATAATGAGTTCACCCATAAGGCTTGATCCTCTCCGATTACTCTTCAAGTGCTAACAAAAATTATAAGTGAAGCTTCTTAATCGGATCAATTACAGACACCTTGTTTCCAGTGGCAGTGTGAGAGTTGAAGCTACTAGGAAATAACAAAGCCGAGCACTTATGGACCAAGAGACGAAGCCCTTCCCTCCTTCCTTTCCTCAATTCATGTCTTTGATGCAATAAATCAACCAGGCACTTTGGCGGCCGACACAGAAGTGATAATGCATAAATTAAAGTTCTTCACTTATTTTTTTTAATTACATTAGATATTTCAGTTTAATTGGACTAATCTTAAGTCTCTAAGATCCTACCCCAAGAGCTTTAAAGGATGTAAATCTGAAACTCCAAGATCCCTCAAGTTCTTACGTAGCCTATACACTTCTGCGCACAAGGAATCGTCGGTAGTAACGACAATTTTGTCTTAAATTTTGGGTTAATAATTTTGAAATTTTTAATAATTATTATAACTCTAGGTCCCATCTCATTATCAATGTTAATAACTCTTATTATTTTTAATTCATCGTAGCACATGTATAACATTTTTGTGAATCAAATTTGTATTTACATTTTTACAATTTTTAATATTATTTTAAAAAGGAAACTTTAGACGATCATTGGGTCAATAACTCTTTTTATAAATTAACTTAGAATTATTAATCTCTTTTTCTTTTCGGTACACTCACCTTAAATAAAAATTAAAAAATGAGATGACCAAGATTTTAGGACCACTTCAAAAGCATTGGCATTTAGCACATAAACTTAGTTTTGGTATTTTGTCCCAGGTCTTAAGACATATGGTGCCCATTTGAACCCCTGCTCCAGTATAGGACATAGAAAGTTAAATACATGCGTGTCCAAATTTCCTTAAAGGCCCAGAAAACAACTTCCAAGGTTACCATTTACTGGGCCCAAAAGAGAGCAACTTGCCTCCCCCAAACTCCATTCAGTATTGTTCGCAGTTCGCTTGTTACCAGATTCCAAATACAAAGATCATCAAGTGGGCACGAGCAGAGCAATATCTGTTTCCTGGAAATGTGGAGACTAGTTCGAATGCAAACAAGTAGGGGATATCTAAGAAACAATGAGAACAATTTGATGATTGATTCCTTTTCTTCTGCGAAATGCTAGGTAAACAATAAAAATGTCAAAAGGCGGGCGTTCGCTCTATTCAAAACAATCGCCACACCATTAGTGAACCTAGATCTGAAAGATTAAGAAAAAGAAGAACACTCTCTGAATTGATCTATATATATGTTACACATCCTGTTAAAAGGATTGCTGATCCACCTGCTAACTAGAACGGCGAAGAGGACTGAACACATTAACATAATATAAACATCAAAATTTATTCAATTGTACACTACTTGGGAGGAATCTAACCCGACTGCACAGCTTTAACCTGTCAATAGCTGCTTGGGACTTACCAAGTGAAAGATCCACAAAAACTGCAGTCAAAATGGCCTGTGGACTGTTCGGTATAAGAGACAATGCTTGTATCACAAAAAGATGAGCCCGTTCAATGTCACCTTGCAAAGCAAACATGGTTGCAAAATTTGCGTAAAGGGTTCCACGCGCCTCTTCTGGCTTGAGGAACATAATGCCTTGTGATTCCTCGGGTGAAGAATTCTCGACAGCAATGGCTTCTCCATTCAACTCTTCACGATCAAATGTTTTCTGAACTCGCCATTGGTTGAAATCGTCCTGGCTGAAGGGCCAGTCTACATTATCTCCTTTAGATAGACAATGTGACAAATGATCAGCAGCTTCCTTAAGCTTGTCAAGCAAACAGAGAGCCTCTGCGGCATATACATGGCCAAGAAATGTATAAATTCTTGAACATTTTGGAAGTTCCAAGAGAGACTTTGCAGTGGACAAGGCCTTCTCGGGATTGTCCAATTCCAACTCAACATATGCCAAGTTCGCCAGAACAGCTTGCTTCATCATATGATTTTCTTTCCTACGAATATCTTCATAGAAGGAGACAGAATTCTGCATAATCTCCAGACTTGTCCCACCCTTCTGCTCTTTTGCATCTCCATTTGCATTAGCTTGAGCTAAGCCTGCTGATGCACTTGACTTGTAATCAAGGTTTGTTAGGTTCTTGTGATTTGAATTCTTCACAGACCCTGCTTCACTCAATTCGTTTTCCTCCAAAGACAAATCAGTAGGTAAACCAGACTTCAAGTGATTCAAGACCAAAGAGTCTAACAAATGCAGTGCATTCAATAGACACTGACGGGCAAGGGACATGGAGAGCTTAGCTTGGCTGTCATTGCCCAGAATTAAACCGTCCCTTTCAAGTAAATTTCCACATCCATTTCTGGAAATCCCATCTTCAATTGCAAGATGCCTACTTTTCCCCTTGCCAATAACACGAACAGTGATTTCTGTTTTGTCTGAAAGGGCCCGACCTGCACTTATAAGCCCTTTCTCTAAAGCCATCAGACAGCACTCAGCAATCCGCAGCCACAAGATGGGTCGATTGTAAAAAATCAAACCTGCTTTCTGGAAACAGCGTGCAGCTAGCAAGGGTTTCCCACATGCCAACTGCTGCACTCCACAATTATATAAAGTTAGAAGAGATTTATCCTGTGAGAAAGTTAGCATCTTTTCAGGTTTGTCCTTCCTATGGGATGAACTACTAGTTAATGCCTTCGAAAAGAGGACAGATGAAGTGTGGTATTTCCCAAGCTGAAAGTAAATGCACCCAAGGTTGTTAAACATGCTTGAAATTCCCACCTCGGTCCTATTACTAGATGCCATCAACAGCTTGATGGCTTTACGGTGATTTCCACGAGCATATTCAAGCTGAGACTTTAAGAGGAGAGCCATAGATGAGTCTCTTCCACGAGCAATGTTCATGGCAAGCTTGACTTCACGTTTAGCTTGTTTAAAATTCCTGGTGAGAAGTAGAAACTGCACCTTATAAAGTTGCAACTGAAGCTTCAGATCAACATTAGACATAGAACTGTCAACTGGAGTCCTTGATAGATCATGTGAAGACGAAAGATCAACTGGCCTTGCCAAGTTCTGTCCATCTATTTCTAGTGAAAACATCGATCCATACTCAAGTGTCTCTTCTGATAATGACCAGCTTCTAGATAAAGAATTCTCCAATGTATTCCCACCAGGAGATAAATCTGAATTAGGGGCATCCATAGCTGATAAGCTGCTTGGAATCGAGGACTTCCTGACTAAAGTTGCTGATTGTTGCTGTTCATTGCTTCCATTGTCACTTTGAGTCACACCACTAACACCAGAATCCTTTTCGAGATACATCAGAACATCCTAAAAAATTGTATGTGTCTATCAGAGATACATAAAACCGAACAACACAGTTGTTTGATGTAATCAATCATGAAACTAGGACAACTATCATCACAAAGCACAAATGTCATTAATTGAGCATACCACAAAAAAGGCAGCAAAAAGAACTAGAAAGTAGAAAGATTGTTTTACTTTAACTTACAGCAGATTTTGAAGCATCCTGGCACAAAAGCGCCACATCTAGCAACAAAAGGCAAACATGAAGAGCAATTGTCTGCACATCAATAACAAAAACACCATGAGACAAGAATACAACTGCACACCAAATCAGTTGCAGAAAAAAAAAAAAAATTGCACCTCATGAATAGGTTCAATGTTGTTAAACAATGGCTCTAAAACTGATAACGACTTGGTATGTTCATGAAGGTGAAACCAGATAATCGCCTGTAAAAGTTCAATTTAACATGTCAATCCATGCCAGAAAAAATCACCAACAAGCAATAAGGCAAAGTAAATATTAAAGGGCCCCTCACAATGTTGAGCGTCACTACAGCTGGGTCAAATTCATCCATGTAGACAAGAGTTGCACTATTTGAGGCAGGAGATTGATGTGTTGTCAATCCACTCCCTTTAGCCCCCGAATTAACTTTATTGCCAGGATTGCTAGCACTGTCCAAGTGGTCTCCTGAAGCACGAGCGACATCTTCGCTTTTCTTCTGAACAAACACCACCAAAAGAAACACAGAAGTAAAGTTCACAGTAAACTCCAACACAAAGTGTAAGCCTTGATGCAGCAAAAACATCTTGAGACAGCTGCCAAAATTTTGCTATCGAGATTGATAGAGACTAGTACCAGACAAAGAAACCTTGAATGTCTACTTACACATGATTACTGGCATGTAAATTGATGATGCAAATTCAGGTACAATTTAAGTGAATAGAAAATAGAAAGGTAGTTTTCAAAGGTCTAGAATAAGCAGCAGCCGTCAAGCCAATTTGATGATGAAGAAAAGAAGGATATTAAATAAAAAAAATTCATAGATGCAATGATCATGTGCAACAACCCAGTTTCAGTAACCTCACTTCAAGTCACATGCCCACCTACGTTTCATGGACAGTAAATGCAACTGTCTTGATTATTTCAGAGTGGGAAAATATTGCGCTACACCATTGCAGAAACTGCTGAAAGGTCAATCGCTAAATGTTTCATGAGCACAATTACCATAGCACACCTGAAGCTATAAATCCACTAAAAACCATGGAGGAGAGAACAACACTATACCTTAATAATATTAAGAACTTCAAGCAACTTCATTGGGTCTGAACAACCATGTTGAAAGTATTCAGCAATTGCAATATTATGTAGAACCTGATCAGGAATTCATTCTTTAAGACTTTGAAAGAAGGCTAGAGAAACAGGAATAGTAAAAAATACCAAAAATTTTGATAACTTAAGATGATGAAAGGTATTCAAGTGCAAGTGCACAATCAAGAATGCTTGTCACCATGTTCGAGAAGTCAATGCTATGGCTTGCAGATGTGGTCAGGGTAGAATAATATAAATATCAGGAATAAACATGCGGCACTTCTAGAGAACTCTATGGAGCTAAACATCCAGTAAAAGTCATACAAACAATGGCAAATTGATAAGCAGACACATAAATAGATTAGCTTTTAAGTGACGGATGACTTTCATAATATGCATTAACCAAAATTAGCATAGAACTTGATATGAATTCCCCCAATAGGATATAATAAATAACAAATTTACCTGATAAAGTACACACTTAACAGAAACCGAAAATTAACAGTATGACATTTGTCTCTTGATTGACCGTATTTCACTTCATGACAAACCAGATCCAAGATTAAACACATTATGCAACATATGTCACCATGCAACAAATGGAATTAACCCGTCCAATCCTCTGTTTCATTCCATACATATATCTTTGCATCCCAGAAAGTGTAAAAGGGAAAAAAAATGATGAAACCTGTAAATGACAGCAAATAACAGAATTTGTCAGGTAAAAAAGTAGAAGCCACACAGAGAACACTGGAATCCAAACACAGAACTACTTAACTCTTGCCTTTTTTCGACAGCACAATAACTGAACTGATAATCACTTCAACAACACTCAATATCGTGTCCACCTGACCCTAGTGTCAAAAATGACCATCCTAATCCAGAGCACTGACAACTAGAAAACTTGTCCATCAACCCTAACACACTACATCCAAATGATCTTCCTAACAGAAGTACTCAGGCTCAAATCATTACATTGGACCCCTCTACTTTTACTCAAGTTACCCTAACTAAAATCAGTATGAAACAGTGACTCAACCTCCGCACCGCAATATCACCAAACAATTGAGCAAATTTGAAATCAATCCACTTCAAGGCAAGTAAACAAGGCCACAAGCAAAAGCTAACATAGATTAACACTCAAGTTCGAAACCACCTTTATCCAGCAAAGTAACTAGTCAATTCGAAGACAACCCATACACGCGCGCGCAAAACTTCACCAACAACTAAACCACATGCAAAATGCAGAATATCCAAACACCAAAGAAGCAAAATGTACATTAGCTTATATATTTACTTTCGGATCGTCCTCCTTCGTTTGCTTGAGCTGATGCAAATCCTCAAGGCACTCAGCGAAACGTCGGGACTGGAAATGAAAAGCGGCGTCCTTAGCGAGTGCAGCAGTGACCGAGACAACGATGTCGTCTTCGCCGGCTCCGCCGCCAGGTGACGGTTCTCGAGCATCGGCGGCGGAATGGGACGACGAATCTTGGGCGTCCATGATCAGATCCTACGAATCGCACGGTAAAGAAGCTGTTTGAGACCTCAACAAGAATTGATATCCAAATATATCTAACCTATAAATCTCACTTCATTATCTAGTTAATGAAGGAGAAATTGCGGCCTTACCTGATAGAAATAAAAACTTTTAGCAGTAAAAATGAAGAGAAAGAAGTTTGAATTTTTAAACTCAGTTAAAGAGGAGAGAAAGAAGAAGCCGCTAGATTTTCTCCGAATTTGCAAATAAGGACCTTTTCTAATTTTCTTTTGCAATGCACTCGGGCAACCACCTTGCGTTTGCCCTTGTCTTAACAAGAACAAATAGGTTAAGACTGTTAAGTGTCTTGAGTGGGGATTGGTTTGCAATATTCTAGAAAACTTAATCAAATTTGAATACTTAAACACGAATTTGATCAAATCGAACATCATCTGTTGATTTTAAACCGAATTGAACCGAAATAACCTGAAATAATTTGTCATACTTCATATAAAGCATTGAAAGCTTGAAGGGATTGGTAAGCTTTTCAACTTCAAAAGGCCAATTTTATGTTACACTATTTACAGCAATGTAACACGATTGTGTCACATTAACCCTTAACTATACATATTAACATAATTAAGCAACTCTTCTCAACATCTCCAAGATGGAGTCTGGATTCCTAATTTCCTGAGACTCCTGTGAATCCTCATTACCTTGTGAGAAATCGACAGTGGTGTATGTTCGGATTCCAGGACCGTGTCCATTGCAGTCCATCTCTCTTCCTTGCTGTGCTCGTCTTACTTCTTTTTGGTGCTCGGTTAGTTCTAACCTTTTCCTTTTTGAAAATGAGCAATGCTCATTTCCTTGCTCAGAATGATCCTTCAGATCCTTCATTAACTCGATTCTTTTTGAGCTTTTGTGTGCTGTTGCCACTCTGTGCTTTTGAGCACTTATGTCAATTGGAGATTGACATTTGACCAGAAAATGCAAGTTTTTCTCCTGCAGTTTTATTCTTTTCTTTCTTGATAGCTTGTCCAGGAGGTCAAGTAAGGTCCGAGGATACTCTAAATCAAACTGTTCACCATATGTGGAATTCCAATATTTGATGGTTAGGTCTGCAATGGCTGGGTTGGGGTGATCGAGAGTCTTTTCTAGGAGAGCTGCCTAAAGTTCGAGAAAACCAGAATCGTATCGTATAGGTGGCTGGCTCATCATCAAACAATTTAGTATGTCACCCCATAAGTGTTGAAGCTCATTACGGATGCTCTCATGCTGTATCTCCCTGTGTGACAGCCACTGAAGTAGGGGAGGGGACATGATCTGCAATTATACATAAAATGATTATCATCACCAGCCTGAACTCTTAATCACTGTCAGAAAGAATGATTTCAACTTAATACCTGAATAAATAAGAGAATACGTTGCTCCAAATGAAGGCAGTTGACAAAACGAGTCAGTACAGAAAACACCCTGCAAAATTGTAGATAGGTATAACTCAAAAATTATCAGACAAAGGTACCAATTTAGGCATGACGATAAAGGAAAAAGGTTTAGATCAACCTTAAAGTTAAAAGAATGTCCATAGGTGGATTTGCTCCTAACATCATGTGCGACATCTTCAAGAACCTGTATTGTATTATGTCATGAGTAAGTGCAATTCACAATCAATTTAATCAAGGGAATTTAGAGACACAGTATAATCCATGAGTGATACATGAAACCCAATTTTGACTCGAGACATCCTCATAGTTGACATTCAATAATTTCTTGTCACTTTTCTAGACAATTTGACGAGAAGAATACATTTGGGATCTTTGCCAGCAGATATATACTAGAAGATAAAATACAACAGGATCAAAACCAGATAATTGCATTTAATGGCAACTTCTCAAATACCTCATGTAAACTTAGGCTAAGCCGATTAGAATTGAATAGATATTTTAAACATGGATTCAGTGTTTAAAACCTGAACTAGTGATTGAGTTTTCATCTACTTTTGATCTATCATACCAAGCAAAAATCCTGAAAAAAATTATGTATGAGACAGGGCCTATTTCCTGGTAGCTATAACTTGGTCCTGACTCGTTTGCAACAAATGCACTTGGCCACAAGATATGTTATGATTGAGGAATGGTCATGTATCCGTCTTTCAAATCAGAGTTCACTGAATCTGAAAACAGATGCTGTTACCATGTGAAAAGCATACAAGGGGGCCGGAGTTAGCACTCCATTTATGTGCACTCTGAATAGATGAACCAACCTGGCAGCCAATTCCAAGCTATTATTGATGCCGTTGAGTATTTGTGATTCACCAGTATCTTTGTTTTTGTTTCCATCTAAATCTGCCGCCGTTAGGATTTGACCCAGGATAAATGTCACAGCATTGCTGCATAAATAAAGGAGATCGTGAACCTTTTGGCTCAAATTCAACTGCACGCTGTAATCTTGTATGCCAATGTTTTCATCCAGTAGCCCATTTAACGTTAAGCATAGAACCTCAAGGAAACTGTCTGTTGGGAAATACTTGGATTCTGAAGCAACCATAGCACCATAAAGTGATTTCCAAACCTCCATTGCCTCTTCAAGATCAAACTTTCCGTTTGTTGATAAAAAAAAATCCTTCAAGGAGATACTAAGTTCTATGGGCTTCAAATTTTTACTGGAGTGAGAGCATACATAAAATGGGTAGGACAACAGATGGCATGTGACAGGATTTCTGATGCTGTTGGAATCTAGTTTCAACAGTGAAAAGTTCTTTCCATCAACAATGCAGTCATTCAGACATTTAGCTATCACTATCCATAAACGCAGGTACTTATAGTCCACAAGTTTATACAGTAGGCATACAGTGACACGAAGACTTTCAAGGTGGTTGCCTAAAGAAAGTATGGATTTGAAAAACTTCTTCAGTCTCTGTAAAGCTAACGCCATCGTGCATGTCTGTGAACTTGATTGAATCACCATGCAAATATAGAGAATGACTATATAAGCCACTGGTGAAACCATATCCATAGGGGCTATATGGCACAAGGACGGAAGTTTTTTGTAGTTATTGTCAGATACCTGTTGCATATTCTGAATGTATCTGATGTCTAAAGCAACCATGTAGAGAGGCGAACCCAAAATAAAAGGTTCCAACTCCTCAGTAACAGCCTCTAGAAACTGGAGGGGAACAAGGCACAATGCATTATCCCTACTAGCATCGAAATTGAAATCTGCACAAATCTTCTCTATGAACTTCAATATTGAGTTCAAACAGAACATGACGCCATCATAGTTGATGGATGAACTTCCTAACTCCACCTGGACCCCTTTAAGAAGTGATCGGAATACCCTCAAAGACGCATTATATGCTGAATACCTATTCTCATCTGTTAATGTTGCATCACATGCATGGCTGTTTATGTTGTTAAGGATCTCTATGAAAAAGTCTAACCTACTTATATCCCATGGTAACCATTTAACGGGATGCTGTTTCCATAAGCTTTTCACTGATGCTGGACGTTCTTTGGATGATATAAATAACAAATTATCATTTTCCTGACTAGTTGATTCATGGTCTGATTTTCTACACTTTGCGAGTATGAAATCGTCGAGAAGATCTAAACACGGATTCCATAACCAAAGAGTTTTTGCAGTAAGGCTAAGTTGAAAAACTGCTCTGAATATAGGAACAAGTGCCATATCTTCCACTGATGGATGATTAATGATGCCATCAAGTTTATGTAGCAGATAATGCCATGTGTTCAAGCAGGAAGTGTAGACAGAGAGATCGCATTTACTTGACATTACTCCTATTAGAGGAGTCATAAGGAGCTTTATACTTTTTGAAAAGCCACCTCCTGGACTTTGAGATGTGTTTCTTTGGGATGATTGCACATGTTGACTGCCATTATTCTTGATTGCTTTATCAATCTCACAAGTTGAAATAGGAGGATCAAGCAGAGAATCAATAAGGCCTGCCCAAGCAACCTATGCATAAAGGAGACCATAAGCATTTCCTAAGAAAAAAGAGAATGAACAATCTTAGATCCTTTATTTTCCCAACAATGCAATAAGGGAGAAGTGTGTCTCCATGAGGACAACCGTCGGACAAAACAAGTCAGGCCCATGGGAAGAAGCTCAAAGTCCAATTCCCTGGTTCAAACATTTTCATAGGTGGAACAGGTTTTGCTACTTAACATGGCTATATCCTTGATAATTAAAAATTTTTTTGACAGTGACTAGAAGAACAATAGCCTAATTTATTAAATGTGCAAAATTCCAGCCATACCTGTGAAGCGATTTGGACTTGAGGATTGTAATCAGAGAATGTCTTCTCAGGAATTTTCAACATGTGGTTAACCAAATGCCTAATCTTGACATGAGATCCTAAAAGACGTATAAACCATTCCCATGCTTGAATTGCTTGAATTTTGAAGCCCTGGTTGAGAAGATCCATCATCCCATATAGCATATTTTGTTTAAGATCTTCAACTAGTACCTGTTGATGAAGACAGATGTATGCCTGATAAAGTTTATATTGCAACACTTACCCTAAAGTCCAGTTTATATGGAATTCTCATGCATTTTAGCACACTAAAATGAAGTAACGTAAGGCAGAGATGCAGTTATAACAGGACAAATCCTTAAAAAAAAAGAAATATCTCAATGGTGATAATCTTATTGAATGAACTTGCCATGAATAAACAATAATCCCTAACCTATTAGCATTAGAAAAAGAAAAGGTTATTCACACCTTAGAGAGTAGTGAAGGCGGAGGAAGTATGAGAGATCTAATCTTCAGCAGACACCTTTGTGAGATATCCCTCTCTCTCTTATCAATGCTGAGAAGTCTCCTATATATGGGAGGGGTCCATATGTGCGAAGTCATTTTCATCTTCCCAGTTAATTGATCTGCCAACTTGATCACAGCCTACTATAGTAAAGATGAAAGAATTAGTACAAGAGTCAAATGCTTCTCGTATTTAGAATATGCCAATAATTGAATACTGTAATGTAATAGATTACAAGAATGATATGTATATTATTCTTCTCTAGGATTTGTTCTAATTTCTGAAGATCACAAGAACATTATAATAACTGCAAAGTAGCATAGAAAAGGCATAGGCAAGCAATAATGTTCAGCGCACTTCAGAGAAAATTGACTTCAATGTAGGTCCTAAATCAATCAATTTCATTGTGTACCCAGAATAATCAATACAATAGCCACTATGCTCAATTGGCAATCAAATGCATAAGATGATTTTACCTGCATAGCCTCAAATGTTGTTGACAACGAACCCATAGGATTGTCAAGTGCATGAACGGTTGCCCTTAAAAGTGCATCAAAGTGAGAAGCCAGGACCAATGCATCGAATTGTTGCATAGATATACACCAGACCCCAAGGTTGCAAACTGACTGCTAGCATCAAATGAATAATTGCAAACGAAAACACCCTTTTAAAAGTTACCGTAAATCAGACATGCAAATGTTCACCTTTATTTTTGTAGCCATGATGACTTCTGACAACGCCTCTACAATATTACTTGCATCATCTGCTAGAGTTCCCAAAAGAAAAAAGAAGGAAAAGAAATAAGTAAAAAAACACATCGAATAAGAACTACTTCATCTCGGTATTTAACCATGAAAAGTTGAGATCAATTAAGCTGAGAGTTGAAGTTGCTACCTGTGATTGTAGAAACAAGGGAAGGATGATACAAAAAGAATCCCAAACACTTCAATGCCTGTGCAGCTCTGAGAATAAAAACATACCGATCAACCGATTAATAAAATGAACCAACACACGCAAATGAATCGGAACTTCCCTACATGAGAATTACATTTCTTCATCTTCGTCAGATACGTCGACGGAGATTGCAGAAACCAGAACCCGACAACTATCAGCCAGGATTTGGATCGATGACGGATCGTTTCCTGATTGTTCCTGAAGGTGGAGAAGATGTGAGTACGCGAACGATTTATTTCCTTTTGACCTCGATTTGATTAGGGCCTTTGCTTCCTCGAGCTGATCGGAGAAGCTCGACATTGTCTACGACGATCGGACAGAGTAGAAAATCGAATAAGAAAACCCTAATTTTGAGTGGGTTTCATCTGAGTGCAATTTTCGCGCCAAGAATAAACATACAGTGATGAAGTCGCTGAGTGGCGGGGGTTTTAGGTCTGTTTGTCTAAGTAGCTTTCCTCGTCCCAGAACGCGAATTGGACTCTTCCTTGTTTGGTTTAGGGTGTCTTTGTGCTTAAATAATAAATTAGTTTTTATTCAATTCCAAATTAACAAAATAAACTTTATTTGACCTAATTTGAATTTAAATATTAAATTTTAGTCAATTCTCATTATATAATATAGATAATTTAATAAATCAATAAGAATTTAACCCATTCACTCACCCTTTATTTTATTTACAATCATAATTACTTAGCTAAGTTTAGCATTTTTGTTCAAAATCAGTCCATAATCAATTTAATTTGACTATATTTCAAATTAGATTTAAACTTTTTTATAGATAAAATGATATTGTGTTTGTTATTTTTAAATTAAATTAAATAGTTTAAAATAAAAAACTTTTTAGTTAAATCTCGAGTCATAAGTCGGTGTCCTATTGGGAACTTATGTTGGTCTCAAGCCCTTATAAATATTTTCATAATCTAATGTCACCTCTATTTTATCATCATCATCATCACACCCAATTCAAATCCCACATTAATGCGAGGTCTGATAATACACAGTCTTACTCCTGTAAAATAGAAAGGCTATTTTCGATAGACCCACATATAAATATGACAATAAAAACGTAGTATATTAATAATACAACAAAACTACAAATAAGTAATGAAGGTTAAAAAGAGCAAATAAATAAATTTAAAATAAAATAAATATAACAAATAAACACTATAAATGTAATAAACATAAGTCGTTGTCATCATCATCACACTCAATCCAAAACCCTGCAAATATAAGTAAATACAAAAATACAAATAAGTAATGCACATAAATAAAGAAATAAAGAAATAAAATAAACATAAAATGTAATAAATATAAGTAAATACAAAAAAAGTAATACAACAATACCTAAAAGAATAATCATAAAATATAAAATAAAATAAGTATATATATAGGACAAATAAACATAAAAAATGTAATAAAGTAACTAATTACATACAATAATAATAATAATAATAATGATGATGATGATGATGATGATAAATATTTATAACAAAGTAATCATAAATAATAGAAATAAATAATAAAAAATTCCTAAGAAGGATTCATAAACCCTGGCCAAAATTAAACGAAAGAGTAGGGTTGGACTTGAAATACCTGGCAACAGAACTATGTTGAGATGCCTGTGCATCGAAAGAAATAAAAAAAAAAGAGCAAAAAAATATCTATAGCACTAATTGATATATACTGTTATAATCCATAATATGATATGCCACTAATAGGAAAAGTGACAATATCCCTAAGTCACAATGTTGTCTTCAATGGCAACTCTACTTAGACTACGTTAATTACAAATTCTTATATTAATCCTAGTCAAGAATAAAAACATTTAAATGCTTTAAACGGCAGCGTCTTGAGTTCAGCCCTTGTGTTCGAACCTGATTCGTAACTTGTGGGAGAAACCGGGTTCACGTCCTCAAAGAAAAGGACCGCGGCCGTAAGTGTCACATTGGCCTGTTGAAATCGCGCCTCAAAAAATGATATTTTTGTCGGAGCAACGGTTTTTACCGCACACGTGTGCCAGTAGATTCTGTTTTATTACTATCACCTCCCTCCGTCAACGGCTTTAAATCTGCACATACTGACGCGTGCTGCAATTCTCGACCATAATTCTTCACTGGGTACGTTTTGCTTGTCTTAACTTCAAATCATTAAACGTAATGATTTGTACGAAGCTTCGGATATTCAGGAACCACAAATCAATTCGGATTTATTATATTTAACTTGATATAAAAATGTGTTTAAATTTAAACTAATTTAACTTAATTTTGACTTGAGCCAGTCTAAAAAAATAAATTTATATTAAATATGATTCATTCTGTTATTATTCTTAATTAATAAATAATTATATTTAAAATAAAATTACAAAATATTAATATTAATATTAATAAATTTAAGTATGTGTTATATTTATGTAAAATTAGAAAAAAGGGATGTTATGTTAAGATAAGCATGGTGGTGGGAAGTGCAATAATTGCATTGAAGACAACAATTACATGGCATGACACGTCTCCAAAATTCGTAATTGATTAATTGACTGATTGAGATGGGAAAGAATTTGAAACCCCAATAATAGAGATTAGACACGTCATGTGCCAGATTTTCCGTCCAGGACCAGACTGCAACGATTAAGTGCAAAAGTTCGGATTCGCAATCTGTTCTCAAGACAGAATCGAATTCTAGAATTCATGCTTTCGCGTTGGATTGTCTGCTACAGCTCAATCAAAACCCATTGTCTTTCGTCACTAAGCTAGCCACTTGTCCCTCATGAGGTCAAATCTTTTTTACACGTATTATAATATATATTTTAAATAATTTATTAAATCAAAACCTGCGTGTTTACCTACGTGGAAAACTTAGCAAATGCAAGTAGAGAAATCACACATCTCAAAGCTTGAAGGAAGAAAAAAGGATTACGTAGATCCGACGTGGCATCTCGATCTCGGATTTTTTTTGGGAGGTTAAGACATGACGTTTTATGGCTTCAGCTCAACTTCACGAGTGGAGCTACAACAATGGTGAATGGTGTCAGTTTACGGTGTATAAATAGTGAACTACCTCTCGTCTCTTTTGCCAACCACTCAATCACTAATCTCTGTTGGGTTTCGGAACTTACACAATTAGTAGCTAGCTCTCTTTCCAAAAAAGACCATGACGATCAAGCCAGTGGTTCGGATTTCGGAAAGGAAGCTGGTCGTCAAGGACCGGACTATCCTGACTGGAGTTCCGGACAACGTGATAGCCACCGCCGGCTCCGGCCCCGGCCCCGCGGAGGGGATCTTTATCGGGGCAGTATTTGACGGAGAAAGCAGCCATCACGTGGCGCCGTTGGGAACACTCCAAAACGTGAGGTTCATGGCGAGCTTCCGGTTCAAGCTCTGGTGGATGGCTCATAGAATGGGAGACCATGGACGAGATGTTCCTCTGGAGACTCAGTTTTTAATCGTCGAGACTAAGGATGGGTCTTACGTGGAATCCGGCGACGGAGATCAAGATGGTCAGATCGTTTACACGGTGTTCCTTCCTCTGATCGAAGGCTCTTTCAGAGCTTGCTTGCAGGGGAATATTCACGACGAACTCGAGCTTTGTTTGGAGAGCGGTGACGTGGACACCAAGGCGTCGTCATTTACCCACTCGCTTTTTGTTCACGCCGGCACCGATCCTTTCGCCACCATAACGGAGGCCGTGCGCGCCGTTAAGTCACACCTTAAGACGTTCCGGCAACGTCACGAGAAAAAATTGCCTGGAATTATTGATTACTTCGGATGGTGCACTTGGGACGCTTTTTATCAGGAAGTGACTCAAGAGGGCGTTGAGGCTGGACTCCGAAGCTTGGCTGCCGGCGGCATGCCGCCGAAATTCGTCATCATCGACGACGGGTGGCAGTCCATTGGCAGCGACCCAGTGAAGGATCCGTCCAGCGAGGAGCAGAAACAGCAGCTTCTTATGAGGATGACTGGGATTAAAGAGAATGCTAAGTTTCAGAATAAGGACGACCCAACTGTGGGGATCAAGAACATCGTGAGCATAGCGAAAGAGAGTTTTGGGGTCAAATACGTGTACGTGTGGCACGCGATAATCGGGTACTGGGGTGGGGTCCGGCCAGGAGTGAAGGAGATGGAGGAGTACGGGTCGGCCGTGAAGTTTCCTATGTTCTCAAGAGGGGTTGTGGAGAACGAGCCGACATGGAAGACTGATGTTATGGCCCTACAAGGATTGGGGTTGGTGAATCCAAAGAATGTTTACAAGTTTTACAACGAGCTGCATAGTTATTTGGCGTCCGCTGGTATCGATGGGCTCAAGGTGGATGTTCAGAGCATATTGGAGACGCTTGGCAGTGGTTTGGGAGGTAGAGTCGAGTTGACCAGACAGTATCATCAAGCTCTTGATGCGTCGGTGGCGAAGAATTTCCCTGACAATGGCTGCATCGCTTGTATGAGCCATAGCAACGATGCATTATACTGGTAATTATACTTTCTCTAATTCTTACGAGAAATCTTTGCAATGCTTACCTGAAATTTTGGAACTTGGATTGGATTCAATGGAACAGTTCGAAGCAGACAGGGATGGTAAGAGCATCTGATGATTTCTTTCCGCGAGACCCAGTATCACACACCATCCACATAACAGCAGTTGCATACAACAGTGTCTTTGTGGGAGAGTTCATGCAGCCTGATTGGGACATGTTTCACTCTGTCCACCCAGCTGCGGAGTATCATGCTTCTGCTAGAGCCATTAGTGGTGGCCCTGTCTACGTTAGGTGAGCTTAAGCTATCTCTTCGAGCTCTTGCAGAGAAGTAAAAGATCACATTTTGTATCTTTTTATGCTTCGTTAGTTGAAACTTCCTTATATAACTATGGTGTTGGGTTGAAATGATCAGTGATGCGCCTGGAAAGCACAACTTTGAGCTACTAAAGAAGTTAGTTCTGCCTGACGGGTCTATCCTCCTAGCTCTTTTGCCTGGCCGGCCGACACGGGACAGTTTGTTCAATGACCCTGCCAGAGATGGTGTTAGGTAAAGCTTTCTCTTTTTTTGTTTTTTGGTTGCCAAATTGACATTTATCCGAGTCATGTTTTTAACAAGTTGTTGGCTGATTTTTGCAGCTTGTTGAAGATATGGAACATGAATAAGTACACAGGAGTCTTAGGCGTTTATAATTGCCAAGGAGCAGCCTGGAACACAGTTGAGAGAAAGAACACATTTCACGAAACAAAAGATGAAGCCATAACAGGCGCCATTAGAGGCCGCGATGTCCATCTCATTTCTGAAGCCGCCACTGATACGAATTGGCCTGGTAACTGTGCTGTCTACAGTCACCGGACCAGTGAACTCATGACCCTCCCTTATAATGCAGCCATGCCTGTTTCACTCAAAGTCCTCGAGTACGAGGTTTTCACTGTGACCCCCATCAAGGACTTAGCCCCTGGATTCAGCTTTGCACCTCTGGGGCTTATTAGCATGTTCAATGCTGGCGGAGCCATTCAGGGACTAAACTATGAATTTGATGATGGATACAAAGGTGAAACTAGTGGTGTGAGTAGCGAAAAGGTGGATAATAGTAGCTGTGAATCGGTGGCTAAAGTCTCCATGGATGTGAAAGGGTGTGGCAAGTTTGGTGCTTACTCGTCTGTTAAGCCAAGGAAATGTCTGGTGGATTCGAATGAAGTGAATTTCAGTTATGAGACAGCCTCGGGATTAGTCACTCTTAATATAGACAGCTTGCCTGAAGAAGGGAAACTTCATCTAGTTGAGGTCGAGTTGTGTTAGGGATATGGAGAAGGTTTAAATTTTAAGCGTATGCCAATTAATCTGAATAACATTTGCTCCTTTGTATCTTAATCACATCTTACTTTTTTATTCCTGAAAAAAGTTTCGATTGCATAACCTTTCACACCCATGTTTGTTCGAGCATACAACCCCATCACTTTATGAGGAACTGAAGTATATTAAATTGATCAAGACCAAGCGCATAACAAAACAACTTTGAAAATGATCTAAAGTTTCTGAGTTGAGATTTTGCCAATCCTGAGTCTGACTGTGTATAGCTAAAATAGGTTAGAGAGTAACAAGATGCATATATATAATGTAGAACTCCACTATGCATATGATAAATCCTGATGCTCAAGTTCCGGAACTTCTTTCTAATGGTACAATATTACCCTAAACTGAGTTATGCACCTAAAATCCTAAATGAACAACCTATAAATGAGAAATGCAATTTGTAAGTAAACAATTTGCATAGAAAACTAAAAGTCCATCTTCACAAGAGAGTTTGAAACTTCCGCAGATCCAAACTGAAGCCAATCCTTGGCACAAACAAGGGCCTCCAGTGTCTCTGGTCTTAAGGAACTCCGATAACTATCCAGCTCTTTTGCCATCGTATCAAACATAGATTCGGGTCCAACTGTTGATACAGGAATCGTTAATATATCACGTGCCATCTTAGAAAGAGTTGGGTACTTCAGCTTATTCAGCTTCCACCAACCTAAGACATCGAAGTCTTGTGCACGGGGTAGCAGAGACTCGTCCAGATACTGATCCAGCTCTGATTTCATTTGTTGACTGGTTGTCTCCATGATGTAGACATCAAAATCTGTAAGTCCATTGTCTGAAAGAAGACTTCCCTGGTGTTCGTCGGTTTTCATATTGTCAACATTTCCATCATCAGCATAAGCTGGGGTAAGAGGCAGAGGAAGGGTCAAATATTCAACAAAGAGCTCGTGGATCCCATCGTCAACAATTTTGATGTATGTAGGGGCATCTTCCTCGTATATCTTTGAAAAACTGAACTCAACAAGTTTCATCTTAAAGCGAGGATCCATGGCCACAGCAATTGCCCAAACCAGGCTGCAATCCTTCCAATATTTGTCAATCTTTTCCTTCATTACATTAGCAATGCTTTTGACAAAAGGATCCTCATTTGTAATTGCACAGGCCAACTCGGTCACAACCTTCCATACTTCATGAAAGCATGTTATTGCAGTTGGATTGGTAGTGGATGCTAGAGTATTGGCTGCATCAAAGAGAGGTTTCAAGTATGTGCATATAGTCTCAACCTGCTTCCAGTCTTCCATGGATGGAGCCTGTTTGTAATGAGGGTCGGAAGTGTCCAAGCACGAAAATACTTCTTTTAATTCTGAAGCAGCAGCAAGCATCTCATACGTTGTATTCCACTGCCTTTGGTTGTCAAGAGATAGGCTTTTTTCACTGGGCACTTGAAGCTGTTCCTTAAGCTCAAGAAACTTTTCCTCATGGGATTCCGAAGTTTCAACATATTTTACACTGTCCCGAATTTTACTAATAATATCCTTCTCTAGTGAAAAAACATCTTTTGCAACGCTGCTCAATGTGCGAGCAATGCAGCTCCCTAGAAGTAACTGACCGTTTAGAACGAGTGGATTTTTGAGGCAGAGAAGAGATCTGAGGTTTTCAAGCCCAGGTTCACCAACTGGATGGCTATAGGTAAGAGAAAATAACTTGCCCTCCAAACTCCAGTCAGAAAGACAACAAGCAACTGCATGGCTGAGAGTGCTATCCGAATCAGGATATGGTTCCATCACAACATTAAGAATTCGCTTATGCGGCATCCAGTCACTATCAATGAAATGACCTGTTATGAATACATAACCAAGGCCTTGACTTGATGACCATATATCCAGTGTTAGACAAATGCGTCCAGGTATCCCCTCAATGAACTTCATAAAATTTTGCTTTTCCCTCAAGTAAGTTGCAACACAATCCCCTTGGACACTGTTGAAGCTTACCATTTTGAAGTGAGGTTGAAGATTCTGAACAAAGCTAACAAATCCAGAATGTTCAACCATATGAAGTGGGTAATCATGCATGAGGATCATCCTGGCAATTTCATGGCGGGAGCGATCTGAATCAAATGGAATGTAGGGTGCACCAGGGGATCTGTAACGTCGCTTTGGAGGTTCAGAACTGTCATTTCCTCCTGTCCTTGGCATATGGGGTGCCATCAAACTCCTCCTATTACGTAAAAGTGCAAGGCACGTTCCCTTGGCAATATGCCGCTTGAGGTGGCTGGTACCAGCTACTTTGGAACCTGTGCTGTATGCAAAACTTTGCTTGCACTGATTGCAGCATGCCCTTCTACATCCAGGACTCACAGTTTCTATGGTGAAGTGTTCCCACACTATGGACTTCTTCTTTCTTCGCTTGTTAGGCTGCGTTCCTGGTGTAGCAAATCCATTGCTCTGATCCTGATTTGTCACAATCATTGCATTGTTTTCTTCAGGACTGGTGACAATCGTTCCATTGTTCTCTTCCAGGTTTGCCTCAATCATTTCATTGTCCTCCTCAGGGTATATCACAGCCAATGCATTAGTCTCTTCAAGGGTTGCCATTTTGTTTTGGAAAGCAGATTTCCCTTTTTACAAATAAATGAACGCAACAGCAAATTCAATGAATGATTTAATCCAGCTATTGGACAAAAGAAAAAATGATGACGCAAAAGCTAGAATGCTGTAGCAATCTAATATTGACAGAAATTTAACTTTTGAGTAGCTGAAGTGGATTGGAAAAAAACGAGGATGGATAAAACCAAAATCTTAGACATTAAGCACATCAGAGCTAATCAAGGGCAAAAACTTGGACTTAACTTGTCCTATCAATGACTTAAAAGGAAAATTTTTAACACACAGAAGGTGAACAGACATTTAAGGCAAAATTCAAGTCTTTCTGCTGGTGTTAAGCAATAGAACAGGTAAAGATCAACTGAAATCTGTCAACTTTCCTACACATAATCTATTGAGTATGGATATTACAAAGTCAGCCTTTCAATTTGTTTGACATTATATACAACAGCACTAAGAGGAACAATAACTTATGTTTCTTTCCTCAACCAATCATCAAGGACATGATGATTGTGTGCAAAAGAGAATTGCAGAAAAAGCAAGTTACTGCTATTCCAAAAAGTTAGTTGCATGTATAATTAAAAAGATAGAAACAAAGAGGCAGTGTCAATCGCAAAAGATCACACTCCGAGCAGGCCCAAGCTTAGTCTTATAACAAAAGACTCGGGTGTCATGGCTAACAGCTAAAGACGCCAACTAAAGGCCTAAAGTGAAAGACACAACAGAGGAAAAGCTTCACAGGATTTAATAAACCAACAGACCATAAAATAAAAATATCCATGGGCCAAGAGTCCCAGGACCAGTCTACCAAGTTACGCTCCTAATGGCTATAACCATCTTCAGACAATTACCTATGGAGGACCCACATATCTCAGGGGCAAAATTGATATTTACCAACCCAAAAACAGGCTAGAAATGGTCAAAAGCAGGAACAACAGATCTGGAGTTCGATTGAGCTCGCATGGGCTTCGAACAATTCACATAAAAATCTATAACAAGCCCAGAGAGATCTTATTAACGAGTAGAACTAATTGAACAAAACACCACCATCTAAAATTCAAACATGGCGCCAGATCTCAGAGAACCCAACCACTGAAATCATAGACGGCCGGACATGAACTTGAACAAGCAACAATGGAAACTAAAATTGATATAAACGAATAAATAAACTCGACAACTTCCACAAAATAGGAACATCGAAACGAAGGCCAGAGACACAATAACAAGCAACACGAAGAAAAAAATAATCCCGAATGGAATAAACAAAACTAATTAGGGTAAAATCCATCAATCAGAACTCGAGGAATTAGGGTCCGGATAAGAAAGAAAAGGGTATTTACCGGGTGCGTGCGAAGAGCAAGAAAGTTGCAGTTTTGACGATGAACAGGAAGCTCGGCGTCGGAGCTCCGACGTCGCAGCGACGATTCCAGGGCTAGTTTGTTTTTTTTGGGGGAAAGAGAGAGATTGGGCTTAGAACAGACGAAGAAACCAACCCGAGAACCTAATTGGACCTGAAAGAGAACAAAGTTGGGTGTTTTGGTTCAAAAATAAAAAGGAAAGGTCTTTTGGGCGTTGAAGAGAAAGACAGAGAGAGATAAAAAACTCAAACCTTAGTCTAAACCCTAAACCTAAAGATGACAATTTTACCTTTGGACTTGGACGAATCGGTCCAGTGCAGTTATCTTAATTTTTTATTTTTTAAGTATATATAATACGCACACATATACATATATATACACACACACATAGTTGACCATGAGTCCTAAAAAAAGTTGCAAATCCATCAAATATTTTGTTACATAATCTTTAATTTGCTTAAATTCAAGTTTCATTAAAATTTAAGTTTTCTGATTTTTGATGTATAAAACACCATTAAAGCTTGCCTTACATATAGAGAGGGAGTTAAGTGCAATGTGTGTATATATATATATATATATTAACTGTAATTTCCTTTGGATATTTTAGAAGATGTTAATCATTCTGAACATATAAAAACTCTTGCTCAAAAGGGTTATCTTTCAAAAGTTTTAGTGTTTCCTAGATAATTGCTGCTCAATTTCATGCATGAAGTCTTCATCCTCTTGCTCTTCCTCCTCTTGTGACCGTTCTTCATATAATTGCAGTTCCAAGTGGCGACTGAATTCACCATCATATTCTAGCTGTTCGTATTGTTTGTTTTGTTCTTCTTGTTCATGTTCTGGTACAGCAATGGCCTTGTTGTTCAATCCAGTTTGTTGGCTGAAAACTTGCTTTTGGATGCTCCAGTTATCCACTATCTTCTCCATTGCATCCCCAATCAATTCACTGTCCTCTGCTATGTGCTCTATGTTCTTGACGTCTACCACATTACTGGCCTCTGTATAAAAAAATCAAATACAAAATTAGTTTAAATAAGTCAAGCTGGAAGACAAAACCAGTATCTCAACAAAAGGAACTAATACTATAACATAGAAAAACAAAATGATGAAAAATAAATGGGAAGAGAGGGTGGCAAGTTGTTGATGAATGAAGCAAAGAGAGTCAAACCAGCAGGTACCATGTGAGAGATTCTAAAACAAATCTGATGATTTTCTTTTCTATACATACGAACTCTGAAAGCAGAGGTAAGAACACCTCGTAAGAGATTCAAAATTTTTGCACGACTCTTGACTCAATCACTTCCACCACTTAAATTCTAGGATAAGACTTTTATGGTTTATTCACGAGTTAATGCAAGAAATGCCATGTTCAACAACATAATATATAAGCAAATTTCAACAGATATATACAAGTTTTGAGTATGTTTAATATCATTCAACAAGAAGATTTTGGGGCATTTTATCCATAAACGTACATATGAAGTTGAGAAATCATTCTAAATCAGCGCAGAACAGCTTGAACAGAATTAGAAAAAACGAGAAGTCTACCTCGAATAGCCTGATTTTTAGCCTCTGCATATTCTGTTGACATATTTTTAAGCAAATCCAGATTAAACTCCAGACCCTGGTACATGAAAAAACAAGAAACCATGATCACTCTAATCAACAAGCCTCTCAACTACAAATTTATATTGCATCATATAGCCAATTTTGACTAGTTTTTAAGAAAAGAAAGCATGTGAAACTCCGACTGACTTTATGACTGAATTGTCAAGCAGCCCATTTTCAGGAAAGACTACTAACACATCAATCAGCCCATGTTCAGGAAAGACTACTAACATATGATAATGTGTACTTTCAAAAGAAAACTAAAGATGAGAAGTAAAGAAAGGATTCGTCAGAGCACAAGAACAGTAATAAACTAGTTTTGTGTCCAATAAAAGTTAAAAGTTCAGAAAAAAGCATACAGATAAAGTTTACATACTCACCAAAAAAGATCAACAGAAGTATTATCTCAGGTTTAGCTTTACATAATAAACTACGCAGTTTTTAGCTACGTAAGTTACCATATCCATGTTGAGGAATTGCTCAATCCGAGTATCAGCAAATAACCTGTAAAACAGATAAAAAGACAATTCAATATGATAAATATATAGCTAGAGAATGTGAAGTTAGATTCCCAGGTAGGAGATGTACTTCTCATTCGCAACTCTGACACGGGTATTCTGCAATTCTTTTAGTTGATTCACTGTCTCACAAATGGAGCTTTCATTTAAGTCAACGGCCCCAAAGAGAAACATGTTCTTTTCTAGCATCCTCTGAACCAAACCAGGTACAGCTTCTACACCCAGTTCTTTTGCTTCAACAACAATGCTCTTCATCTTCTTCAACTCACCTGTTAGATAAAGAAGAGAATTAAGATAATATAAGTTCAGCAACATCATCACCTACATGGTTGAGATAGATTTCAGAAATCCTAATTGTTAAACATGTCAGAAAACATAGACAACCAAGTCAATAATAGAAGGAAAGCGTGTAAATACCGAGAGAGAGATACACTTTAAAAGAGGGCTTAAAAGGCTGAGTCTCGTAAAGACAGTAGAGACAATATAACCCTGCAAGCCTATGCGAAAATGATGAAGTAGTACTGATCATGTAACCTACAAGAGAAAAGATAATCCAAAGATCCCAAGTTATCAGTATGGAAAAACAATGAAGGACATCTACTGAGGCAAAGATAAAGAAAAGCGAAGACTGGCTATGTTATCTAAAACCAAACAAAATTGGAAGATCTTCACATAGACTCAGTCCCTCCACTTTGCCTGTCAGTACAATTGTAATAACCATCATAAAGACGGATAAAGCAACAACACCACAGTAATAAGCACCAGCATTGCTCAAAGAGATAAAAGAATTAAGTACCACAAACAAATGATCGAACATGAGAAAGCTATACCAATGGCATGAGCATAAAGTGACTGCATTAAGAAGGCCAATTTGGTGGGCGGACTAGCATCATATATGCAGGAAAACTTCCTCTGCTTCCATAAATTCTTCCAATCGGCAAAAGCTGTTGATTCGCCCTAACAAAATTTTCAAACAAATATAAAAGAAATTGAATGCTATCAAATATATAAACTGAAAGCTAAGCAGCCAATGAACAAAAAGAGACGAATAATACCTCAATAAACTCGTTGATAAGCTCATCGATGTCAAGCTTGAACGGGGACAAATTCAAACTTGTCGGCATGCTCGGGAGTAGAGGAACAACAAAACGAACAGTAAAGCTTGGAACTTTGGATAGCTTTTGGATCAAAACTCTATAAAATTAAGAACGGAGAGATGAGACGTAATAAAAAGAGGAGGGATTTTGTGGGTTTCATCAAATAACTTTAAAGTCTGCGTTTTTCTGAATTTTGGTGTCAAAGGCTTCGTCTTTTAACACTAAAACTTGATGCTTTAAATGGGCAAACAATCCCCTATATGAATCTCCTTATCACAGAGTACTACTGCCAATTGTAAATTTAAAAGAGCATACTTCAGTTTGTCTCTCTATAATCTGAAAAGAAACTGAAATTATTCAACTAAGGAGATAGAGAAATACTTTCAATTCAAGTTCTTGTTGGGTACAGTTAGTTTCTTGAATAAGAAAGGAAAAGAAATTCATTATTAACTGAGGAAAGGACAAGATTTTACCACAACACTGCGACCCAATGCCAGGCAATTGCTATTTATTAGCAGCTGTATAGTATTGGACAATGCATATGGGCACAGGTAGTACACGAAGAGATAGGAAAGCCCCACCCTACTTAATGTGGACCTCTAAGCCCATCCCTACCCTATCCTATACTCAAAGTCATGTGACTTTTTAACTCCGCGTCTACACTTGGATCTGGGCTTCAAATCCTCCGAAGAAGAAGAAGAAGAGTAAAACATGACAAGATTGGAAGCAAGTATCAGACAGTGTCAGATTCATGACTGCTAAAGAAAATACAAAGGGGAGAATGTAAATCCAATGATCCTATCAAATTGGGGATTGCAAGTTATACTAAGATTGTGAATGATGCAAGCGTAATTAGAAAAAGCGTATTGCAATAAAATACAGTAAGGATCCAAAGTATAATCACAGTATAAACCATATGAACGAATGATTAATTACAGGGTAGGTGGTAAGGCTAAGCACAGAGCTAAAATAGATAAGAAGTACCCACATGTGTTAGAGGACACGTAGGTGGCCCAGAAGTGGTCTGGCTTCTCAGCTAGAGCGTGAGGTTTGCCAACTCATAGCTGATGAAATGTTTTCTTCACTTGCATATCCCTGCGCTTTGGCTTCACAAAAAGAGAGAAATATTCTTTCCCTTCATAAGCATCTTGTGCTGATGCAATCTTCTCAGTGTATATATAGACAAGGCAATGAACCATCACATTCAAATGATTTATCGTATATGCAGTAGTTACGGATGATACGAGCATAATTATGGAAAATACGATTGTTATTATGATAAATTCATAATTGTTCTAGTGCTGAACCGTAGTCCTAACTTCAGGAGTTGCTTAACACGAACATTGCAACAAATTAATACCAACTATGTTGACTGTTCTTGAGCTTCTAAAGTCTAAACATGTTACTATGTTAACAGTTCTTGAGCTTCTAAACTTTTACAACATTTCAGGTTGACCACAGGAGTTCCAAGACTCTGTGATCTGAACTGACCTTGTCAACCATCGACTCAATTGGAGAATAACTTTAAGAACATATAGAACAAACAAGTTAATTACAAGAAACATGCAATAAATAAAAGAAAAGAAGTGTAAATGGGGAGTGAGGCGATCTAATTGGGAAAGGAGTAACGACAGAGTCGTGGGTTAAATCAAATGATCAAGCCTTCTCTCTGAGTTGTGTCGGGCATGTGGTTTTTGTTGTGTAGAATATGTAAGAATGTGGTCTGTGATATAGTGACAAACAGTGCATGCATTTCCATGCAACTGTCGACACAGTTCCTACACCTCCCGAATAGTTTCTGACTATGAAGCATTTACCAAGGTTCAATCCCAGATAGATTTGTTGACTTAGGGACTTCTAGTTCATGTCATAAAAAAAAGAGTATATATTTATGAATTCACATTGATCAACTACGGTGAGTCAATATCGACTAGAAGAAAGTTGTATGCAATCGATCGATTATAAAAGGAAATTAAGAATTATCTAGCTGTATCAAAGCCAGTCGATTCACATAATTGATCATAGAACTATACTAACCAGAGACCAAATTTGCATGAATCTAGAAAATAACTTGTGAAGTTTTTAATATAGAAAAAAGATAATTAGTTACATAGTGTTTTATAAAAAAAAAATCACATCAAAAAGAAATAATTAAAAGGTGATTTTGTTAATGAAAAGATAGATCGATGGGGCCTAAATTAGTGATTGCCAGCTAACTTAAACATGATGCCACTAACAAGTAACACCCCCCGACCCATCAAAATAAAGCACGTAATTATACTATCACATTAATTAATAAAAGAAAAATGATTAACCAAATCAAATTTAAATATCTAGACTCGTCCATGCTTATATATGGGTATATAAATTTCAATTTAGTGACAAAAATGATCTATTTATGTAGATATTGCTCAATTAATTATTTATCTAATTTAGGTCAATTAATGCAACAAGGTGTTCGTTTTTTACATATGGAGACCGATTTATGGGGGGTATGAAATCTACTTTCTAATGGGGTGCGCTCTCGATCAGCATGGCCTATACTTCAAGATTATTTACAGCTTGCTAGTTTCTTGGCTGGGTTTCGGAGTGATCATGCTTTTCGGGAGGCGAATGTTGTGGCGGGATCATTGGCTCATATGAGTGCCCATTGCGGTCCTGGCCTCTGCTTTTATTATCGGCCTCCTACTGGCCTTCTTTCTCGTCTAAGTCTTGACTCTTTCTCCGTGCGTTTTGAACAAGCTGTTACAACTGATGTTCATTGATTATTTTATGAATGAATGAGTTGTTATTTTCACCCAAAAAATAATTTTTTGATTTAAAAATTAATATAAACTACTTTTTTATCAAACTTAAATCTATGATCATTATATGTAAAATTAATATATATATATATATAAGAGTTGAGGGACTATTTTAAATTAATTACTAAATAATAAGCTTGCAATTATCTTATAACTTAATCTTAATTTTCCAAGACTATCAATTAATTAATTAAACCATTTTATTTTATTTAAAAGAAAATGCTTTAAGGTTTAAATTGGATTAAAAAAGAGTATCAACAATAACAATAATAATACTCAATAAAAATCTTGCTAAATATTTAAAGAGGTTCGATAATAAGAAGTCTTATTTTTACTTAATAAAAAGACTATTTTTGATAGATCCACGTGCAAATATAATCTGAAGATATTATCCCATAAAATGCTAATAGTATGGTAGTGGGATAGTAACTCTTCCCTTTTTAATCTTTTCCTTTTATGGGTGTAGTGTGTAAAACAAATAGAAAGGGTCCAAAAAGCAAAAACTATACACATATTAAAAAAATAGAGGACAGGTAAACCGACAAAGAGACCTCAGTCCCAGGAAAAACGGGTTGTACTGTCTACACGTTCACGAAAAGGTTGGGTCCCACTCCTCACTCTCCCTCCACATGCTTTCATGTGAACTTAATTATAATGTTTACGGTTGATTCTCATTTAATCTTTGCTTAATTACTCCTTAATTTCACTTTAATTTCCAACTCTCCTCTTCCCCACTAGCTTGTTTCTTGACCGTTTATCTCACTTTTATACAAACTTAAGAGAGCATACTTTGTGTATGTATCAGAATCTTCCAAGATATATCAATAATCATGTATTAAGCTAATTAAAACATTAATGATGAAGATTTTCTTTTCTTTTCCTTCAAATTCAAGTAAGCCAACTCCTAAAATCATGTTTCTGATTATAGCGAGATATTGTGAAATCAAGTATGAAACTATGAGGACAACCAGGAGTGGTTTAATAGCTTAAGCTCCTCATTTAAGGCTCTCCTTTATAAGAGGTCTTAAGTTTGAGTCACGCCAAAGGAGGAGAAATAGGAAATGTGTCCTATTGATGATCCTCTAATCCTCTGGACATAACTCTTTAATCAGATCAATTACGGACGCCTTGCTTCTAGCCGCAGTGTGGAAGTTGAAGCTACTAGAAAATACGAGGACTGCTGAGAACCTGATACTGAGCAGGGCCAGCGATCAATCAGCAGTTGACCAATCAAGTATGGAACGACTCCTTGTGCACAGAAGTGTACAGGCTACGTAAGAACCTGAGGAATCTTAAGGTTCCAGATTTACATCCTCTAAGATTCTTAGAGTAGAGTCTTAGAGACTTAAGATTAGTCCGACTAAACTAAGATACCTCATGTAATTAAAAAAAAAGGTATGAAACTGTGAGCGTGAAGTCATAATAACATGTAAGGCGCGTAAAAGTTGGACTTTTCTTTTGCATGCATGGACAGATCCGAAGTGGAACCCAGTTTGTGCCCCCAACTAAGGTAACCACACCGTTAGATCCGGTAGGTTGCATCAGAGCCGCACATAAATTCATGGAAGATATTTTTTAGTGTAAATGTTGAGAACTGAAGCTGTTGGTGCTAGGGTTAATAGGATCAAAGGTAGTAGAGACAGTCAGCTTTTTAATGGTATTAATACTAGTAGGGTAAAGAGAAATTGTATGAGGAAAAGGCCATATATTCTCTTGGGATTGGTGATATGAGAGACTCTTTTTCTTCTTCACCCCTATAAATAACCTTTCTCATCCAATCCCTTAAACCTACACCCTACAAACATACACTCTTCTCTTCCTCTCTTCCTCTCGACTACCTTAGTGCCTTACCCTCACCTTAGACCGTGTTTTGTGGATTACCCTTTTCAATACTCTAACCCTTCTTGCTTAGGGCTCGATTGCAAGTGCTAGATAGGCTATGAAGCTTCTAAAGTTTCCATCTTTTACTTAGCCCATCTGGGGTTTCTTTTGTTTTTTAGTACGTGACCCTGTTTGTATTCTTCCACAGCTTTCTTGAACTGCATCTGATTGGATTTTCTTGTTGTCGAGGCTTCACAACATGTTTGTTGCGGTTCAATAAAGCTGTGGGAAGATACGGACAGGGTCAAGGAAAGGTTGTTGATCGGACGAGATATGTTAATAACCATGTTTCGATGCTCTTGATCTCATAATTGGAGTACAGTTTCTTGCGTTTTTTTTTCCTTTTTGTAGTTTTTGTCTTGGATCCAATGAATTGAGGTTTTGAACTCCTTAAACTTTCTTCTTCTTTTCTCTTGTTTAATCATTACTTGCATGATTATGTGATTATGGCAGTTCTCTGGACAAGTAAAGTGGATATGTCTGTCGAAGTGCTGCCTTTTCTAAAGGGTTTTCTTTGAAGGGCAATGATCTGCTCGGATCTGCCTCCATGAATCGATTCGTGTTGTAATGATTAGTTACTCTCTTGGATTGATTATTATAAAGAGATTTTATCGAATTGTGTCGCAGTTTTTGATGCGAACAAGGTTTAGTCGAATTCAATTATCTTTTCCTTCATGATCCATGTCTGGTTTTCTCTCTAGCCTATACCTCTCCGTGTTTCTACAGGAAAAAAAGAATATGTCAGATCAGTAGTTTCAGGCCGTATTCTGCTCTTCCATTTGTACTTCAACCACAGGCGTCCTACAAAGATTCATTCGCACAGTTACTTTCTAAACAAAATAATTTTCCTTTAGTTTGGAAGTTTGTCTCTGACGAATATCTTTTACTTGATCAGAGAGTGAGTGAGTGAGTCCGGTGTTATTTTGGACTTTCTTTGTTTTAGATGTATTCTCTAACTTTACATGGCACCCTCATGTGTAGGTTTCATTTGCAGGGTAAAGTTGAAGCCAGATGTAGACCAAAAGCCCCATCACTTGAAATGTACATGAAATGATATGATATAGGCCCATCGATCTTGTGTATTTATACTACTGTGTCGGTTGATACAGTAACAGCTAATCAAGTCATCGCGTATGTATGTAGAGTACTCCAGCTATGTATTCCTCTCTCAGATTTTTTCTTTCTCTGACCTGTTTTCCTGGGAACTTGCTAATTTATCCTGAACAATTATCCTGGTTTTGAGGTGTTGTGTATAATCCATCTCCACTCAGGAGTTTTAAAGTTTAACCAAATTAGGTTTTGTTTTCAGATGATATTGTCTCTTGTAAATGGTTTCTTTTTCTTTTTGACCTTATGAAGAAGGATTGGTCATAATTAAAATTTATGGACCACAAGGGTTGCACTCACTGCTTTTCTCTCATTTGAAGTTAACTCTCACCTAAAAAAAGCTGATTTTTAGTGCTAATATGATATTATGGTTAGGTGAGACTTTAATGGAAACCAGAAAAAACCAAGAGAGATATCCAACCTAATACTGCTTTTAAGAAGATTTATTTGGTTGCAAATAGTTGCAACTTGGACACCAAAATACATATAAAATTTGCCAAATAAGCTTGTGGAAGTAAAAGCCAGCTAGCTGGCTAGGGTTTTCTTTTCCCTAAACTATTGAGTTAAAAGACAATGAAGTTGCAAGAAAAAGGAGTTGAAGATCACCGAAAAACATTATACTGTCTTTTCCTGTTGGCTCTTACATGTTATATTTGAGATGTCTGTGTTCCTGTGCTCCAGTCATGGATGGCAGAAACTAGAAAGAAAAAGCTCTGCTCTCTCCCATTTACAAGTGCATCTTGCATGACCAAACTAATCATGTGTCATACAAATTGGTGCATAGTACCAAAACCCAAATGTTCTATTTGCAGAAAGTTGTGAGTATAGTAGTTTGCAAATAATGTGAAGATTCTGATCACATTATAAAAATAAATGTATGAATAGGGTTTGATCTTCTCTGCAAACTTAGCTGGAATATTGAGACATTCACTGAACAGGAAACTCATTTCCAGTTACTAGTCCAATTCTTTATAGATGTTATACAGGTCATACTCACGTATTATATGCCTGCATTGATGATACATTTCTGTATATGGCCAACTAATTAAACACATATTATAATCAGGATATTAGTTTATATGGTATCACAAGTATTCAGGAGCAATACTTTTTATAACCCATCAAGCAATCTTTCTACTTTAAATTTTTTCTTCATATTTTTAGGTTTAATTATATGGCTGTTCACTTTTAGGAACATGCTCATTATTTCCACTAATGATGCATGCTTAAAGGAGAACAAATGGGATTAGGTGTAAATACAAAGTTAATTATCAATCACCAATCCAAATTTAAAAATTTTAAAGTCTATATTTATCTGATGCTACTTGCTTTGTTGAAAAAAAAGAAAAGATATAGTTGGAAAGGAGTGTGGTCTCCTTGGTGCTTTGTGTATGTCGTCAAAAGAGAGGTGGGTAATAAAGTTTAGATCAGACTGAAGAATCTTAAGGCACAATGTTGATTGACTATTTGGAGGAGCTGATGCTTTGGTTTTGTCTTATTAATTAGTTTTAAGGTCTTGATCAAGCATTAGTGGCTGTCTTGGTTTGAAACAAGAAGAGTAAAACAAATTGAACATGACGCTGATTTGCCACTTGGTAGACATTATGGTGTTGTGACTTGTGAGGTTTTCCAGATCTTAATAACATTTTTTTTTACTTTTATTGATTCATCAAATTAAAGTCTATCACACAATAATTTAATAAATGTTTTTAAATATTAATTTTATTGGATTATTATAAAATTTACCATTTTAATATTAGATATATATTGTGTGATTTTACTCTCGTAGAACAACTTAAAGAAAGTTATATGACTCCATTTCACTAATCTAATCGGTGTATGGATTGGTTGGTAAACTTAGCTCTCTCTCTTTCACTTGGAGTTCATTATTTGTCGAATGCTCCACATAGTTGTACTTCAATTTTGTTGGAGAATTTAGTTAAGGTCTTATTCTATTTAGTTAAGGTCTTATTCTCCCGGGCCGTCTCTAATTAGAGTTGCTACATTGTTCTTTAGAAAAAAATAAAATTTATTTTCATTTTCATTCAAAGTAAGCCTTACAATTAGAAGAAATTAATTATACTTAATGACCCATTTTCCAATCCCCTTATGAAATTCTTCAAATTACTTATATATAATTTAATGTTTTGAACAGTTGAAATAAGAGATTGATACTTCTCATTTTTCCCATTTTAGTAAGGTTGAACTTGTAATATAATTGAACATGAGAAGAAACCAATGATCATGCATGCCAAGTCTCTCCACTGGAGTCGTATGTATTATATCTATATCGAGAGAGAACATGTAGTAATACTTTATATATGAATTCGTTATTCGTATCTAGTGTGGTACAACTATAAATTCCTTAGATGGTCAAGAAATTTTCCATTTTGTGCAAGTCGTCGTGTACTCTTACATAGAATAAAGAAGGGGAAGGTTTTGTGGTTCAGATCATAAATCATGACGTACCTTATTGTCGAGCAGTAGCAGTTCCATATCATCAAAAGCGACCTCACTGCTCCATTTCACTGCCACCCACATGGAAGCCCTAGACGTTATTGCTTTCCTCTGCCATTTCCCTTTCAATTGCTTGTTGTTTACAGAGTTTTTAACTTCGGAACCAATTCTGTGAGATGAGATCTTTATTGTTTCGTGTCTAGTACTAACATCAAGTTGGTGGGTTTCCGTATGGACGTGCCCTACTAACTTTTTAGAACCTTTTACAGCTCTCAGAGATGGTTTCATCCCTTTTGTCTGCATACACCTTGATTTGATTCGTTTAAATTCTCAATAACAGATTACGAAGGAGAGTTCGTTCAGTTATCGTGGACGATGGCTTTTTAGACTAGAGGAGGTGTTCTATAGACAAGTTCAGAGTAACTACTGATAAAACAGACACTCGATAACCTGAAGCTCTTTTCTGAAAGCTTTAATTGTCAGGAGTCGTGAGGTTCAGCTTATTGTTTGGATCGAATAGCAACATTTGTTTGGATCATTTAATCACATTTCAGTTCCAAGTTCTGTGCAATGTCTTCCAAGAAAGTTTAGCCAGTACCATCCTTTTGATTATTATCTCACAAATGAGACTTGAGAGCTTAGGAATTCATTCCACAAAATTAAATGCATGTCAGTTCTGTGGCTGCGTACCTTTTTCTTGACAAGGACTTCTCTTTGAGGATTAGCTTGTTCGTCAGTCCAAAGGTTTCTTCAAAATGCTCCATTATTAAACATAAACTTGACGTTTTGTTGTCTACCACCTTAGGTGCTTGATCTTCATTGCCATGTTATGGTTATGCTAAGTATGGTTTTGGCAACTTAGTACACACTCATTCCATAGACCAACTTTCCCTTTCAGGTCTTTATCACTTCTAATATGGCATATTAATTGCATTGGGAAATCGATCAATTTACGTTACTAACTTGAATTTGGATAGAATTATGAACATCTGTGCGTGTAAGAACAACTTCAATTAAAATTTCGATTTTTGAGAAGTATTATGATCATCCAATATGAAGGGTTTCTGCTTATTTAAATGAACAACTTGATGATTTATTGATTCTAATGGTTGCAATTTTTTCACATCATGATAAAATCTTTGTTTATATATACATGGAAAAAGGGTTACTGAGCAATTAAAATCGATGTTTGCAGCTTATTAAGGCTATATCCATAAGAACTCACATTCCGGAGTTGCTGAAAGATTAAAATTATGAAATAAGAACAGAAAATCAAGTCCAAAACTTGGTACTCCACATCTGGTCAAGTATCATTGGATGCCAATGGATTGGTTTGTTGCTCTTAAGAGTCACATTCTCCTCATATTAGTAATTATTCTCAGCACATTTAACAGCTTGTCTACGTTACTACTATGTACAGACCTGCCATCCCTTTCTCTCTGACCTACTAGAAACTAGTTTTGGTGGTCCTATACTTGAGCATTGATGGATATCCTTGGCTAAACAATAAAAGACATGGGCTTTCACTTCATAACACGCATTAGTTAAAGATTCCTTTAACAAAGCTTTATTAGTCTTCACTAATGATACCCTTTTCAACCTTCGGTTATGATTAATCATGACACCTGACTTTCTCAAAGTTACATTAATAACAAATGAAAGAAATTTTGTTCGAGTCATCTTTCGATTTTATGATGTATCTTAATTAAAACAATATGTGCCTAAAGCCTGTTGATAGTAAGTAAGCAAACCATATTTCATCTTCAATTATTAGTTTGCTACTTGCCAAAATATAGTTGTGTGAATCGTTGGAACCCAAAAAGGGGGTCATAAAGATAAGCCAAGGATAAAATAGTTGTAACGGGTACAAGGGACTGAGGGAGTGCCTATCAGGCACCTACCCTTTTAATTACTTTGACTGTTATCATTCAAGGTGATACTAGCAAGTTGGTTGTCCTGAATTAGATACAACCTCCAGATCACAACTTGCCAAGGTTTCATAGTAGACTAGAAACAAAATTGGCAGCATATAGCTATCTACTGAGTATTCAATTGTGTACAGTCACAAAAAATTCCTGATTCCTGAAACAGTTTTGAGAACAGTTATGTAAGAGTAATCGTGTATCTTCTCATTGGCTGCTAAACATGTGAAGGAAAAAGCATGGATTTGATGGCACAATCTTCAAACTTCACATGACAGAGTTTACTGGCTGAAACAAAAATTTTAAAGCCAAATCTGTCAGGATAAATGCACAAGACAGGACTCTCAACAAACCTTGCCAAGTTGCATAACTTCTCTGCAACTTCAAATAGAAGAAACACTAAAATTAAAGACAGGTATCAAATTACACTAGCGAACAATTCTGCAGAAGGATGGTTTTGATTTAGATTAAGGAAAGGTTGAAATTTGTTTGACACTTGAACAGAAAGAGAAAAGGAAAAATAGCTACATAGGTAGGGTAGCCACATTTCATCAGCTAGACAGCTAAGAAAACGTTGTGCAACCCCAATTATGTGACCTAATCAGTATATTTTGCACGTATCTTCAACTACCACTGCGGAGATCCCACCAAAAAATGGACAAGTAACAGAGAGGAGGAGACAGCGAAAGATGGGGGTAAGAAAAAAAGCATAAAAACTAATGTCAGATTGGGACAGAGTGGTTAAAGATGATGTCACAAAGTGACCAAGTTTAACCTTTTTCACTGAAATGTAGGAGGAGGTCGTATTAGAAGCAAAACCAAAAGGACCAACAGGAAGAACCTGTCATCATTGAAAATAGAAGGAAAAGAGAGGGAATCTTCCCTGCACGCAACTCTCTTTTCACAGTTCTGGATTGATTGAATTAGAGCGTAGTTGTTAATGGAACTCATCATCTTAAAACCCAGGAGAGGAGAGTAGTTGTTAAAGGAGTGTCCAGACGCTGAATTTGCATTATCATATACATGTGCGTGACTGTGCTGATACTCTCTCCATGCATGTTTCAGTAGATGAAGAAAAGATGAATTTATCATTACCAATCATAAAATTGAACTTGGAAATTCTCATCCATCCATGGAAAGATGAAATATTTTTCAAGAAAAGTTCAAGAGTATGAAAACGCAGATTGTAGTTCAGCACAAAAACCACAACCTCACAAAATGCATAACTTTTCAGATATAAACTGATAAAATAAGTCAAAGAATACATGGAAAAATGAATGATTACTCGGAATTGGATCTGGGGTAAACAGAAGATCAGAGTTCAGACACCTCACTGCACGATGACTGATAGAAAGAGAGAGATAAATCTTGTCCAATACAGCAACACACAGAACAGCAAAAGAAGAGCATATAAGTCCCCAACTGCCATGTTCTCCCACAGCTTTCTTGAGCTTCCATGTACGATGGTTGCAGATATAAGAAGTTACAGATAGTTTTGAAGCATGTACAAGAAAGTTCAAGAAAGCTGTGGAATAGCATGACCGGGACTTGTAAGAACCAATACCCATAATTCTCTTCAGATCTCACATCTCCTTGCGAACTTTGTATTACCTGAACTGAAAATATATACACAGGGAGGTAGAGAGAGAGAAAGATGGAGAAGAAGAGAAGTAGAGCATGGCCATACAATCTCATGGACCACTCTACCATATATAATGTTGGTGGCAACTTCACTGAGAGAGAGAGAGAAGCCACGGAGGGCTAGTACTAGCAGTAGGGTTCACTTTCACTTACACTCACACGAGCGTATTTTACTCACAAAAGCCCTACTTGTGAGTGCGAGGTGGGGCTCCAATACAAATAATAATAATAATAATAATAACAAAAAATTATTAAATAAAAAATAGAATATTAAATAAAATATTTAAACAAGCTTTATACTTCTACTCGTGTTATCTAATATTAATGTTTTATTTATTATTACTACATTATGATAAGTAAATTACCAAATAAACTTTAAATTATTGATTTTGACAATATTATTTAAATAAAACATAATGTTACCGAAATAACAAGTTTCCTTCCGTGACCCACATTAAAGCAAAGTAGTCCTACATCTAATATATTTCAATTTTCAATTTATTGCAAAAAAAGAATATAAATGAAGAAATTCACAAGACCATATCCCATCCCTCTCACATGCCACCATGTGATCAAGATCTCTTTTTACATTTTAATGGTAACTAAAGGTATGGGTTCTTCATGGTCCCCCAATCTTCATGTTCTTTTTTTTTTCTAATTTGTTGTAAATGTAAAAAAAAAACTAACCAATAGGAACAACGTATGATCATCAATCATGATATTGTGATTGCCTCATGTTGAAGATATTATAATGAGGTTTGATGATGAAACGTCGTTTTTATAGAGTCCAATACCAACAACATGATTTATTGGTTGGTATTGTTGTTACATGTTGGTATTATTTATGATGTCTTACAATAATTTCCTATAATGGTAATTTTAAGTTACCAAATGAGAAAATTGTAAAAGAGAGACCATATTCTTTACCAAATAACGTATATCTCCCATCCTTGCATAATTAGATTACTACACTTAGACATAAAAAAATTAAGAACCTATCAAGATATTGATTTCAAAAAAATTAGGAGTTTGAATGTCGTATAAACAATATTAAATGGTTAATCATAAGAATTACCCTTTAAAATTACATTTAATCGAGCATCTTAGAATTACATACTCATAAGGGGATCAGATCTTCTGTATCGATTATGGTGTTCTTATCATGTTCTATTAAATCTAATCAACACATTTACGTGTAATAAATGTATGGATAAGATTTAATAGAACATAGTTGAAACAGAATAAGTGAAATAGAGGATTTGACGGGACTTATAAGAGCTAGTTTGACAATATACGATATGGTGAAATATCAATAATATTTGATTGCATTACATATCTTGCTATATATTATACCCAATATCCTATAGAATATTAAATGACGTTAAAAATGAAACAATGGATGTGTTTTTTTTTTCTTTCTTCCTTTTTTTGAAGTTGAAGTTAGCATTAAAATCAAAAATTATTAAAAGATTTGTTAATAAAAGAGAAATATTCTAAGAAAAAACAATAGTCGTATTCGAAATTATGGGGTCATATCATGAGACATGATAGGATGTGTACACGATTTTGAGTGGTTGCACCTTTATAATATCGTACTCATAACACATTAGATGTTATATCGTGCAGGAGAGATAAGGGATGAGGATAACATAAGAAAAGAGGAGGAGGAGGAGGAGACGCTGGTGGTGGCGGCGTTCTACGGTGGCTTTGCATTGCGGGCCATCATAATAATCAAAACCTCGTGATTGTATGGCAAAATGTACGACTATGTAGTCGATAGAAGCCAAGCGACTTTGTTCATAAGCTTCTTTTCAATGTCACATCTTCAAGCACCTTTAAATGTTAGCCTTTCCATTTTCTTAATTTACTTCAAATATGAAAATTATTATTTACGATATATAAATACAGTTTCATCTGTGCGTAAAAATATAAAAAAAATACTGAGAACTGCAACGTATGAGTCACTATCAGGGTCCAAGTATGCCGCTGAGAGTGTACATATCGATCACCGTAGCTCAAACGACCTCGTACGGTCTGAATCATCAGTTAGCTTCGCCTCTCCCACGCAACGTTCGTTAATACGCAGAATTTAAAAAAGTTATATAATATGTAATTTTCTTTTTAATAAATAAAAAATATTTTTAAGAAATTTATACGATAAAAAATTACAAAAATTTAATAAATCATAAATAAAAGCTTCATATCAAAATATTTTTACCAGTCTATCATTAAGTGCCTAAAGACCTTAATAAGTTTTAAAATCAAACATGACTTAATTAAAAAAATCTCTTAGGGCCTGTTTGGTTGATGAATTCTTAATAGAATAGGATGAAACGTAACACATTTCTATCATTTGATTGAGGGTTTCATGATAAAATGGAAATTAATGAGATAGAAGCGGAGGATTTTATGTTACGTTCTATTCTATCATAAACAGTAAAAATAAGAAATCTCTAATTTGGAGGGTTTAGGATGAAATGTAAATTAATAAATACATACTACCTAATATACCCTTAATAATTTTTCTTAATACCAATTATTTCTTCTATCCCTAATCTCCTTTCCCCATACTCATTTATTACATATATATATAAAATATATAATAGAATAAAGTTTATTAAATAATTAATAATAATATTTTTATATAATTAATAATAATTTGTATAAAATTATTAATAAAATGATAAAATTTTTATTATTTTAAAATAAAAAAATATATACAAAATTTGATTTTTATTTTAAAATCATAGCGTTAAATTTCTTGCAACTACCATTTTAATATTAGGGGTATAATAGTCATTTATTATACATTATATTTCATTTCATCTATCTTTCAAACAATATTTCACTATATTACATTATGAATATTTCTATCACTTATAAACAATTTTTTTACTATATTACATTTAATTCTGTACATCAATAAAGTCCTATTTTAATAAAAAGGGGAATAAAGATTGTGGTTCCTGTGGTAAATAGTACACAGCTCGTTGGGTCCTACAGAAAATCATACCGCCCAAATTTATCAGTAATACCGAATGATTGATCTGTCACAAGTCAGGTTGCACGAGCGACCACTGAATCTGGTGTTCTGCAGCTGTACGGTTTGATTGTTCCCTCCACTATCAAATTGATTGATTGATTCCCAACTTCATTTTACACAACTTTTATTTTCTTTTTCTTTGTCATTTTGAAAGGTTATATTATGATATTTTTTAACAATTAATTCCCTTTTTTGGTAAATGAAAAGGAACTAATTTTATATAATTCTCCAATTTTAAAGGGACAATTTTCAAATTTACCATCTTTTCAATTGTATGCAAAAATAAAATTTGTCAATGGACTAAAAATAAAAATATACATAAATTTACAAATATCATTTAAATAGAAAATCAAATTTTCAAAATAAAAATATGTAAATTACGAATTTTTATTGATATAAATGATAAAAATAATATTTTAAATCAATCATTCAATTATATTTTTTAAGTTTAAACTATAAACTCGTTTTAATCATAATCTTATTAAATATGTGTAAAAGTAAAATTAGTTGATTACTAAAAAATAAAAATTTCACAAACTCAAAGATTAATAAATAGCATGTAAATCAAACTGATTATTTAATTTAGATTCGTTAATTCATTAAATTATTTATTTAAAACACATATTTTAAAATTACTGTATACGATTTTTTTTAATAAAATGAAAAAAAACACGAAATATATTACATGACTAATTAAGGGAAACAAATCTCCGATATATCCTCTAAAAAAATTAAGAAGCACCTTATAAATGTAGTATCAAAAGTAGTGATCCCCAACGTAAAATAATTTGCAAAGTTGACAAGCTAGTCGACATATCGGTTGCCTTCCCTGTAAATGTGACCATCCTAAGCATCATGTGATCATTTCCTTGAGTCGTATTCACAATACATGATAGTACTGTTGGAGAAATGGACAGAACAACAACGGGACGGGACGGACATATTTGAAAGAGAAAGAAGCAGCAACAGCCTAGATTGTCTTCTTCTCCGGCTTGTGTGTCGTCGCCAGAAGATGTTGTAACTGGGGTTGCGTAAGCGTAAGTAGATTGCTCTGGCGGTCTGGGGTATGGGCCATTGGATCTTAGCGAGGTGGAGAAGATGAGACTGATAAGGCCCCCCACCTCAAGGAACAGTACCTGTCTCATTATACCACAGAATCGGGCCATTTTGTATTTACGATCCATCACATGCCTCGCCCTTTTTATTACGTTGTGTTTGAAAATTGGACCAAGAGATCGATGTGACAAGAAGTACATTGTACTTATTCACATAAAAAAAAAGTTAAAATTTTATAAAAATTAACTAGCTTAAATTTTAATAACATAAGTTATTAAAATAAATCGAACCAACAAGTTAAAACTAAACCAAAAATTTAATAAATTTAAAATTTTTGCGGTTAATTCGACCGAACCAAATTAAATTTTTAGTCATTGTTTTTTTTAGTGTGTCAAATATTTATTTTACATATTGAAATAAGTTTTTACCATTATTTTTAGTACCGTTAATTATACTTTAAATAAAATTGAAAGTGGTAATAAAAATGATAATAATAGTTTATTTAGTCAAATTTTTTAAAAACTATTTTGAATGCTACTTTAGTCTAAATATTAAACTTAATTTTATTATATTTTAGAGTGTTTTAGTATCATTATGAAAATATTAAAGTATGATGTTGTATCATAAATAATAGTAAGAATTTATTTAAATCTTTTTAAAATATATTAAAGTGTGATTTAAATATTTATTCTATTTATATTTCTTAAAAAAACAATATTCTCATACTTCCCTTATATTAATTTTTTCATAAAAATATTGATTATGTCTTGATTTTATAAAAAAATTTAAAAAATGGGGGTGGGGGGAACTAAACACTAAATTTTATAACTTGATTAATCGTTTAAAATTTTTAATTTAATAATAAAATTTTTAATTTTTAATTAAACTGACTAGGCCTGGCAAAATTTCATCGGAATCGATAACTCGACCCTGTCTGATATGGAAAAAATTAGATATAAGTTAAAAATTTTTAACCGAATTTAAACTAGGTTGATTAATTTTGTTCAAATTAAAATCAAATCTGAATCTGGGTTGACCAAATCGGACAAAATGTCCGAATTTTTAAAATTAGTCAGCACTGAATATTTAAAACCAATTAAAATTATCCGATCCGAATTTTAAAAAGGCAAAAGAATCTTTGTTTCAAATTTTGATTACGTAATTTTGAATTTTAATTTGAAATGCGTTTTTTTCTTTTTTCTATAGTTTTATTGATTGGTTTTACATAGCAAAAAAGATTAATGGCCCTTTGTTATTAGTTAAAATTGGACAAATTGGTTCCGAATCGAGTTGGGTGTTTTCTAATCCGGTTCAATTATGGGTCAACTTGGTAAAAAAAAATAATTTCAAACCAGTTTAGGGTCATAAAATTTTTACTTTTATCCAACTTATCGAGAACCGATTTAATTTGAGACCAATTTTTTGCCGACCCTAAAACTGACTTCAGATATTTTTAGCTCGCCTACATGCCAACATGAACCTATTAGTCACAAGAGGAAAGGTATTGCTTTAAAATTTGCTTACAAAAGGCATTTACTTTAAGCTTGCGGCTATTAATTTATGAGACAAAAGCCAAGTACCCGATTCTATAGACCCTTCAAGTTAAGCATCAGATTGCCATCACTCAAGGCAAACGATGAATAGAATCTGCTATAGTATTCGCGGTAGGTCTCTCTCCATCTCCATTTGCTTAAGGATCTTAGACCAATGAACCGTAGTTGTACCTTTGCATTAATACTCAAGTGTTTGTATCTATACAGGTGCATACTCTTCCGTCGAACTAAACCTTTTTTCCGACATAGCCACGTGTTAAAGAGGAAAAGGTTCCTTTTTTTCGGACCACCAAGTCTTTAGATGGTGGCTGGTTTTGGTGGCTGATAATAAAGCAAATGCACGAACCATTTTGTTCTTCCAGGATAACAATAAAGATCTGTACACCATTTGGTATCTTCTCAAAACCATCAAGTGCACCCATCAAGCATGCGACTACTAGCTCGTGGATCACACGTTCTACTCTAAAGCGTATTGCTTTATTGGCACTGAGTTTCAGTTGGAAGCCAAATTCTTATCGGGTGCCTCAAAAGTAATGGTGGATACGCGGTTTGTGGGACTGAGAAAGTAAACCAAATACCGTGTAACTTCTTCGTGATCACTTCGATTTTTCTCTTACTCTTTATCCTAATGCTCAAGCCATTACCAAAGCCTCTTATGTTTTGTCTCTCCTTCGGTTATCACACCTTGATATTTTCTTTAGCGACTTGGCTCTGTTGTGAACACCAGAGAAATTAAAAAGAAAATGGTGACTACCCTTTTGATATTGCTGCTTCTTTTCATAGCTGGACTCATTAGCATCTACTCATATGCACCTTCGAAGAAGATAAATTCATGGCTTCAATCCCTTTTCTATGTTGAGAAGTCTACGGCCATTCCAGTGGAGATTGGTATTCCTACTTCAAAGGTGGCAATCGCACGCAGAGAAATGAGTGCTAAAAAGAAGTCTCAGCTGAAGAGTGTCTTTGCCATCTTTGACAAGAATGGTGATGGGTTCATAACAAAGCCAGAGCTACGAGAGTCACTCAAGAACATAAGAATCTTCATGACAGAGAAAGAAGTTGAAGAAATGGTGGTGAAGGTGGACTCAGATGGAGATGGTTTGATAAACTTTGAGGAGTTTTGTCAACTGTGCGAGTCCATGGGAGTTCAGGACTTGGGAAGAGAAAGAGAGAGCACTTCAGGAGATGACATAACAGAGGAAGGTGATGGATCAGAAGGGGATTTAAAGGAGGCTTTTGATGCGTTTGATCAGAACAAAGATGGTTTAATATCAGTTGATGAGCTTGATTTAGTGCTATCTTCCATGGGATTAAAGCATGGTAAGAGAGAGGAGGATTTAAAAGGTATGATCATGAAGGTCGATACGGATGGTGATGGGTTGGTGAATTTCGACGAATTTAAGATTATGATGAGAGGTGGAGCCAAGCTTGTCTCTACATCCTAAGGATTGCTAAAGTACCAAGCACCTCGTACCTATAATCCTCTTTATCATTCCCTGCCAACTCTTTTATTACCTCCATAATAATACGCTACCATACTTGATCAAACAGGAGTTTCTCCAAATATTTCTTCCTAATTCCGAAGCTTTTTGCTGTTTCATATCTCAAAGCATCATGATAATGTTTTGCACTTGTGTATCAACTCCTGTAAGAGCATATTGGATTAATGACAGTAACAACAATATGATCCAGATCTTGTTGGTATGCGAATCCTGTCAGATACAAACTTATATAAATTGATTTATATGAATTATTAACCATCTGTACAACATAAAACGTCACAAGGTTCAGGAGGAACACAACTAATCCATAAACTCCCGGACAATGTATTCAAAGAGACTAAATTTTGTCTCTCAACAACACTAGCCTTCTACAGAACAATGGTGTCCATCCAGACACCATAAAAATTTTTCTAAAATACATCTGGGTGGAACCGGCCAGGGATCGAGCTACTCTGCTGGGCCGCCTTCAGGTGCATTGTCAATGCATAGTTGTTCACCTGGTAAGAGTATGATGTCAAAACATGGCTATCAGAGTTGAGGAAACAATACAGTCAGGAAATTCTTCCAAATTTGAACTGATATAGAAAAGACAAAATTTCCACCAATCCACTGAATTATGTTAAAAGTTCAGCAGATAATGAACTCAAACCTCCAATGTTCTCAGCTGCTCCTGGTACTGGGATACCAACTGCTTCAGATGCTGCAGCTCCTGAGTCCTATTTTCATATTCTTTCTGACGCTCGTGCTGAACAGATACCGCTCGCTTAAGAATTGCATTCTCCTGAATCAATGCTTGCACTTGTTCCTTCAACATCATATTTTCCTAGAGAAACACAGACATAACAGTATGTTATAAACTGAAAGGGCCCCAGTTTACAGATCCCTTAACCCCCAGCAAGAACCACAAAGACAATTGAAAAATTAACAGAAGGGAAGAAAACAGAAATATAAGTGTGGCATAAAGAATGAAAAACAGCAGTCATTAGAAAAACCTGGAGGAAGCTTTTGGCTGCGTCAGCTCCAGCACGTGCACAAATGGACTTCTCCAAGACTTCAAGAGCCCTTGAAGCACGTGCTCTTGCATCATCTATGTTGGAAGCACTCATCATTTCCCTCACAAACAGTTCCACCCATTCAGCACCATCCATTGGGAAGTCTGATGGGGCTGATGAGTCCTCATCTGCTGGAATCTCTGCATTAGTTGGTGGTATCCCTGTGAAAAAATATGCTCTATCAATTTAAGAGCGTCAATTCTGATAAATCCTAACATGAAAGGGGCCCCAATGCACCATATTACTCCCATCCACCCAATTAAAAGAGTGAATACCAGAGATATGAGGTATCTACATGTCATTATCACATAAAGGTCAGACTAAAGGTCAGAGTAAGCCGTCCATGAACAACTCTAAAACCTCAATCATGTACATCAGAAAGATCGAAGGAAAGCTTTCTTTCGTTCCCAATGATTACCTTGCGCCAGAACATTACCCTCATTTAGAACATCAGATTTAACCAGTGTGGGGTTATAGTTCTTGTCAGTGGATCCCAATTGCAGTTCGTTCAAACTCCTGATTGCTGAATCTAGATCATCACCACATTCTTTAAGTGCTCTTTCAAGAACCTACAACCATAGGGTTTAGAAATTAGTTTTGCCACCTCAGGCAGAAATGTTAGGACTTCAAAATTCTGATTTAGATATACAAATCCCTAACGTGTTTTCACATAAGCATCCTCGAAACGTCAAAAGAAACCAATTCACATCAGACACAATAGGAAAAAAAAGTCAAAAGAACCCAATTCACATCACACACAATAGGAAAAAACTAAAATGCAAAGATGATACGTTGACTAAATGCAGAACCATCTCATTACACATTCGCAAAATCGAGTATTGAAAGAGAAGGGAAGATCCATAAACTTGCGATTGATGTGAAACAATACAATTAAGAAAGAGAGAACCTCATTTCTGCTGAAAATAAAACATCCAACAGAAATACATATGCAAAGTTGTGTTCGTAATTCCCGATAAACCCTAACCCTAAAATATGAGGCGAAATAGGGAAAACTACTAGCAAGTTTCAAAATTTTTGTTTCCAGGGAGTTAACTATAATTTAATAACCTCAACCAAAAGCTGAATAAAATCCAATAACAACAAAGAAAAAAACTTTGCTGATGCAGATGGTAAATACATTATCTGATTAACCCTAAATGATAAAATCTTATATAAGACAAAAAGAAGTCGAACCTGCTTGTCCATATCAGGGAAAAGCGCGACGAGCCGTTCGATCAAATCCGAAGAGGAGAGAGAAACGGAGGAGGAATTAGCTTGTTGTCTTGGAGGAGAGAAATGAACAGGAGAAGCAGAAGAACAGCGAATTCTCTTAGAAACAACAGGAGGGCTCGTCACACTCAATTCTTCGAAAAAGGATCTCTTCCCACACACTATTGCAGACATAGTTTCTGATCCACACTCTTCTCTCTCTCTATCTCTTTCTCTATCTATACTCTTCTCCCCTGCTCTACTCTAATTCCTCCCTCGATCTCTTTTCCAATACATGCAGCCTCCGATCTATCTAGCCAAATCAAACCCCCCCAAAGTTTAACACAAATTTCAACAACCTAAAAACGTAAAAATTCGATCTTTTTACTTTTTCTGTATAGATCGCTTCAAATTGAGGATCGAACTCTGGCCAAAATGGGTTTGGTTCTCGTTTTTTATTTTCTGTTCTCTGTTTTCCTTTTTTTCTATTGAACTGGTTATTTTCCTTCTCCTAGCATCGGAGCTCTGTTTGGCTACCGAGAAAAGCAAAATATTGCCTTTAAGACAAGGCAAGCTTTGGTGGATAACAATGCAATCGCACACGAAAGGAATGTGTGGAGAGATATGCTTTTGTCTTTAACGTCACTTGTCGATACGTGCCCGACTTATATTGGGCTGTCTTGTGAGTTAAGACACAGCTTTGTGTTTTTGGGTTTTGACTTTGGGTGGTGAGTCATTTGTTGTTTTGAACGCAGAATGCTGAGTGGGGGCGGTACAACCTATGCTTAGCCGCCGTCAGACCTCCCAATACGGACTTACATAATTTCTTTAAGCCCATTTAAAATTTCCAAGTTTTGACATATACTCTGTTTTTATGTGCCTGTACCCATACTGTCTGAGACTGATATAGGCCTATAAAATGAACCCACAAGCAGAGTTGGGGCAATGGGTATCTCTGCTTTCCAACAAAGATCTTGTCAAGTTGAGTGGGATATTACATTGCCCTTGTTTTTTTTTTTTCCTATCTCCCCATTTTTTAATGGTTGTTGATGAAATGACTTCTCACCAAAACACTTCTCTCCCTCTGTTTCCTTTAAAAAGATACCATTTTCTTATGTGAAGCCCACCTATCATTAGATCATATTGTCCCCATTTTTATTTCCTTGTCTAGACAGAGTTTGTATGGGTGTGAATGTGTATGTGTGATGGGATTGCACTCAAATATGCTCTTTGACCATCTTTCTCCACTTGGTTTGACCAGAGAATAATACAGAGGTGACCATGATTTTCTTATTTTGATCACATTAATTTTCTTAAAATTTTAAGGTCTTTATTTAAGATACTAAACAATTTTTATGATACATAACACAGAGCCACAAGACCTTTTAGATTGTCATACGTTATAAGAATTTCAACCCTGTTCTTAGTTTGAAATGAAAAATTATTTCTTAATACCTATGTTAGATGGAAGATTATAGAAACATATATGGTTGGTTGTTTTTCTGTCTTGTTTATCATCAGATCCTCTATGTCAGCAGGAATGCCATTCTGTTTTTATTCCCCTGTTTTTTATCTTTTCTTTTTGGATTCAAAGTGCAAAACATCAGTTCTCAAGATTGGCATTTGATCTTTCCACCATTTCTGGGTCATGGAGGGGTCACTGCTCTACTCTCTACTTTTTTTTCTCATTAGTTGAAAATTAGGAAAATAGCAGAAAACTGGAGGTGGGAATAGCCTAATTGCGTGCATGAAGGTGCTTGACATATACTATCTATTCATAAGAGTTAACTCATATGTTTTTCACTCTAATGGTTGCACCTTAGCACGTATTGACATATCAGGTTAAGAGTATATTTCAAAATTTCAGAACTAAAACTAAAGATTACTAGTGTTACTAACAAAACAAGAAAAGGATAAGTTCTTCAAAACAAAGTAAGAACAAATTGACATAATGCTATCTGTTAAATTGTGGATAACTATATGCATATTATCATTTTCAAGTTAAAACAAATGCTCTTCTACTTTAATTCTGAGTCATCTACTCGTTAAATCATTTGCTCAAAAGTACATAACGGGTTGCTTAAGTTAACACAATTACTTTCTAAATATTAATGCATCTGATAATTTTGTGAATTGAAACTGTAGAGAGAGAGAGAGAGAGGAGGGAGGGATCCATTCCTTATCCCCACATAAAAGGTGGTGGCAAAAAAAGTTCTTTTTGTACACACTGTGATGATGGTGATGATGATGCCTGCAATCTCCAACAGCTGCTGAAACGGACAAATAAGAAGAGGGTAACAACACAAACAACATTAACATTTTCACTTCCTCGTTTTATCCCCACTGGTTGTTCTCTCCTCTGTTTCTTGTTCCCCTGTTTTCTCTACTCACTCATAACCATAACTATGACTAATCTCTGCTCGTCTCTCTGTCACATTCCATGCAATTATATTGATAACACATGATAGATATATAGATACAGAACCCAAAGATTAGATTTTTATGGAGAATAAAATTGGTTGCTGGGCTGTTCTCAGAAGAGGAGCTAGAGGTGGCTGCAAGTCTTCTGCCTCCACCAGAGACTCTCCCAACTCTATCCCTCGTACTAGTCTTGTTTACGATGCAGGTATGTCTGAGTTGGGCTTACGCTCTGAGCGTTTCCTTTTTCCTTTGATATTTTAAGTGAAATTTGGTTTAATTCAGTGTTTCGAACGCATCTGCAAGACGGTCTCCTTGTGTTTTCTCATACTTCCTCTCTATTTTTGTCTTTCTTCCATCTATGCGTCCTGTTCTTCTTTGTGTCTCTCTCACTCTGTCACTTCCCACCCCTGCTTGAGCCTAAATGTGGAAGAAGTTTCTGGTTCAACTGCCTATCTGAAGCTCGATAAACTAGAGTTTCAAACAAGTTCTACAGGTGTTTTCTTATAAGAAATTACAGTGAAGTTAATAGTTATGTAGCAGATCTCAAAACCATGTCTGTTCATCCTTTTCTGCAAATTTTTAGCTTCTCTTTGGTGGAGGAACCTGAAATGCACTCTCTTTCCTTAATCTACAGAATCAATTGATAGCTCGAGTTTATCTTTCTATATCTTCATATCCTGCTTAATCTGAACCAGGGCCAAAGCCAAGTTTCAACCTTGTTAAGAGCGTGTCATTTTACTTGCGAAATTCTGTTTTTGCAGCGACTGAATCTCGTTATCTAAATGCAAGCAACCGCGAGTTATGTCCTAATGATTTAGAGCTGTCATCGGATAATACTGATCCTCCACCAACAGCCAACAAATCTCCATGTGAGTTGCTCCAGTTTAGCTTTCAAGAACTGAAATCAGCAACTGGGAATTTTAGGCCAGACAGTATTCTTGGAGAGGGTGGATTTGGATTTGTGTTCAAAGGCTGGATAGAGGAGAATGGGACAGGACCAGCAAAGCCTGGATCAGGAATCACTGTTGCTGTGAAGAGTTTGAAGCCAGATGGTCTTCAAGGCCATAGAGAGTGGATGGTTAGTGGAATAACTACTTTGCTTGGGTTAGTAAATTTATTAGAACGAAACTATTTGTAATAATTTACCTAATATTGCAGGCAGAAGTTGATTTTCTTGGACAACTACACCATCCTAATCTTGTTAAGCTTATCGGGTACTGCATGGAAGACGATCAGCGGCTGCTTGTTTATGAATTCATGACACGAGGAAGTCTGGAGAATCATCTCTTTAGAAGTGAGTTCAATTGCTTTCCCTTTTTGTAATCAAAGTTGTTGAATTTTGTCACTGACTGTGATAATCTTCCATCAAACATCGTCATCAGTTCTATCATTGTCATAACTCTTGAATTATTATGCATCGAAAATGAACTTTTTGTCTGATGATCTGAACTTTTGAAGGGACGATTCCTCTTCCATGGCCCAACAGAATCAAGATTGCATTAGGTGCTGCAAAAGGATTGGCATTTCTACATGGTGGTCCAGAACCTGTAATCTATAGAGATTTTAAGACTTCCAACATATTGCTCGATTCGGTATGTGATGATCGAATATCAGGCAATGATCGACCCACAATATCGTCCTCTAACAGAATCCTGAACATGGATTCCTTTTGTGCAGGAGTACAATGCCAAGCTTTCCGATTTTGGTCTAGCAAAAGCTGGTCCTCAGGGAGACAAAACTCATGTTTCCACAAGAATTGTTGGAACTTATGGTTATGCAGCTCCTGAATATGTAATGACAGGTATGAAAAAGTTTGAGATATAGAATATGTAGCATCATGTTCCTGATCCATTTTCTTTTACTCAGGGCACTTGACATCTAAGAGTGATGTCTACAGCTTTGGAGTTGTGCTGCTTGAGATTCTAACAGGTAGAAGATCAATGGACAAGAAACGTCCGAGTGGGGAACAAAATCTCGTTTCATGGGCACGCAATTACTTAGCTGACAAAAGGAAGCTGTTTCAGCTGGTTGATCCACGCCTGGAGTTGAATTACTCTCTTAAAGGGGTTCAGAAAGTTTCTCAATTAGCTCACAACTGCCTCAGTAAGGATCCCAAATCTCGACCGACAATGGATGAAGTCGTGAAGGTTCTGACTCCATTGCAGGACCTCAGTGACCTTGCCATATCATGTCACTCCCGCTTAGCACAGCAGGGAAGGAGAAAGAAGAAATCTGAAGGTGGAGCTCAACTTCACACAAATGCTTCATCCAAAAGCATCAAGGACTATCCCTTGAATAATAATACAGGAAAGCAGCGTCGTAGATGATGAGTGTGATCAAATTCACTCTCTTTGATTAGAACATTTCAGGTTTTTGGGGTGTTCAAAGATTGTTGGAAGCCAGAGAGTAACTAGAAGAGGAAAAGTAAATCAGTTCCTGTAAGACCTTACATTAGAAGAGATAACAGCTGATGATGGGACTTCCTTGCGATTTGCTTGTAATGTAAGTGAGCTATGTACTGTGATTAGATATAAAAACTTCCAATTATAAGATTGGTATATGCAACTTGCTTGGAGTTCTTGAGATTGCATCCTTAATCTGTCCTTTCGATTCGATTAACTCGGTTTTCGTCTTTGCACTCCTATCTGAAATAAGAACAAGACTATGGAATAGGATTATTCCAGTACAGAAGTTTTAGAATCTCATCTAACTTTAACTTATTCTACAAATCACATCGAGAAAGAACACAGTAAAGATTCCTTTTGGGATGAATTTCATCAAAGCAGTGTTATTGTCACATTCATTCTAGAATCCAATTCAACTTTAACTCATTGTGAATTAAGAGATATTTATGCGATTGGTACAGCATCAATTCCTTTCCGAGAATGTGTGTTCATCAGCAATGAATGCCATGACTCTACCACCAACCTGTCTGCTATCCTTTCTACTGTGCAAGAGCAAACTTTTCAACTAAAAGCAATCATTCTGGCTACAGAACAGGACTTGACAAATTGAGAACCTGACATAGCCAGCCAGGATGAACATTAAAAAGGGAGATTTTAGCTGTCAGGATGTGACCAACAGAGATCGAGTAAATTTTGTTTCCTTCACTTTATTCAAAACATCGAAGCATTGCTGATATTTTCTTGAGATTCCAATTCTTTTTACCTGTTTCCTGTTGAAAACTTGAAGATGAGGGTATTTTGGCAATTGAAACTTTGTCAATGGTCTTATTTCTTTGACAATTGCTTATCTCTATAATACTTGTGAAACTTGGACTTTTAAGCCATCTCAATTCCTTTAACTAAACTTAGACCAGTAACATAACCGTACACAACCTTTCAAGAAGAATATACGTAAAAGTACAGACATTTAAGCTCTTAAAACTATATTCTGTAACACCTTTATTCAACTAAGTACTAATTCCCTATTCTATTTAACAGTGGGAAAGGAAAGTTCTCAACTTTGTTTCATCTATGATCATCACCTTCACCGTTAAGCGTCTCTTGCACCTTATTACCTGAACAATAACATGTAATATACCATTAATGGAGTCGAAGATTGAATATCTAGGAACAGCCTTTTTTTTTTTTTTGAAAAATGAATGAGGTAATATATTTATGTAGGAACAGCCAAAATTGGTGCATATATATGTATAGTCTTCTCTGAAAAGTAATTCAGAAAGTTCCCTTTTCAGTTAGCTTCAAAGTTCAAACCTTTCTACAAATCACGTAAGCTCGTAAAAAGCACTCCATAAGCAGCATTCTCTTCCTCTGCAATTGCATCTGGTGGGTTGTTTTCAACGGTTGAACGTCGGACAAAATGGAGCTGCAAACGTCAAAAAATGCTTAAACTTCAATAAAAAAGTTCCTTTTTTAATGATGTGTCCTATATATGCATTAGTGGTATGTTGAAAGTAAGTTAAAACTTTTCAGCACCTGATCGCCGTCTTTGATCCCGAAAGATCGAACATAAACATTGTCATCAACTAGCTTTTGACCTTCGTAACACAAGAAGAAATAACTCCATACATGCGACCTGCGGATATCAGCATAAAAATCAGAGAAACCTTCCTCACTGACGCATCAAACTCTCAAATTTCGGTAGTACATAGGATAGATTAACAAAACATTTACTCTAAAATAACCAAGAGTCTAGGCAGTTCTAACATTCCGCCATGAATAAACACTCTGTATATACCATGAAATGTCTATCTGATCCTCTTCTGTCGAATTCGCAAATACATTCTCCACCGCGTGTTTAAGGTCTCGCACTGTGGCCTTCAACACAACTTCCACTTCTATGTTACATGCATTAAACGAAATCAAAATACACGTATCTTAGCGATTACGCAGATAAGCTTAGCATAAACTACTTTCACAAACATGATCAATCATTACCAAAAGAAGAACCGTTCAATCTAATTACAGAAAACTTGAAGTGTTCCTGAAGCCTTCTGTATCCGAAAGATCGACGCGAGAGTTCAAACCATAGGCATTTCCTTTCCAAACCCGGCTGAATATCATCCATGCTTAGGTAATAATAACAGTTTTTGCGTGTCAGTATCCTGATACGAAGAGAATCTGACACCCTGTGCCTCTCTTTTTACCTCGTAACGTGAAGAAGAAGCACAACGTAAATTTCCCAGAACGTAGTAGAATATTGAAAGAAGAAGCTGTGGTGGTGAGTACTAAAATTAGGGTTAGGGTTCCAAACCTAGATCAAGAAGTAGGCTGTGAGGCAGCCAAGTAGCATATTCCTATATTAAACGGTTGGTGGTTAGGGTTCCAAACCTAGATCAAGAAGTAGGTTGTGAGGCAGCCAAGTAGCATATTCCTATATTAAGCGGTTGGTTTATCGTTAGAAACGGAGGTTGTTGGTTGTTATGCTCTACTTAGAAACCAAAATGGTCAAAATGGTGGTCTCTAAACCGATTCCTTCGTCTTCCTTAGATAACAAAATGTGTAAGTTGAACATATACAGGTTAAAGTGAAAAAATGTAGTTCAACAACAGTTAGCTCCTCATGATTTTGTTAATAATATTTGGTATGCATAACGATAATAAAAATTATTAATTTATTTTAAAAAGTTAAATAAAAGAGAATATTTTTTAATTTAATAAGTAAGTTATTTTAAGAATTACAAGCATATCTGTTCTCCTAACAGAAATTCCCAAAAACCAGGAGAACAGAAGACAGTATAGACCGGAGAGTAAAGAAGAACGTATTCTGATTGTAAATAAAACTGTCTATAAGGTTTTAAACTTACCATCAGGGACTAAGATAGCTATATAGAGCATAGAGCAATGGAGAAGAAGCTACACTGATGATGACGACGACGATGATGCGTGACTTTGAAAAGGAAAGTAGCTGCTAAATAAAGTGATATTGGCGCGGCTCAATCTGAGATCGTATTATACAACTGTATCTGTAAATCCGTCTTCGGATTGAACCCCACCAATATCGCTTTTTTCGTTTGGTTCCCTTATCCCCAGCATCCACCACGTTCACTTCTGCAGAAAGCAAAAAGGGTTCACTGTCAAGACCAAACCTGAGACTGACATACCATGCATGCACATGTTCATCAACCTCATTAAAGGATTTGAGCGGAAGCGGCTGTGGCTTACTTGGTACCACTTACCAACCAAAAGAGGATTAGAAAAGTGTAGTTATTGTATATAATTGGATATGGTCCATATGTTGCATCGAAGGGACTATCTCTTGGTGGGGAAAAAGATGGTATTAGCTGTGGTTATGGCTACAGTAATAAGCTAGTGGGATCTTCGGAATTATGAAAATTTATATTCCATGAACTGAGACCATAACATCAAGCGACTTGAAGGACAATTATAAATAATATGTTCAATATATAGAAGTCATCTCATTAATACTAAAAGAGAAGTATAATTAGACACATAAACACACAAGAACCAGGAGAAAACAATAAACCAGAACATAAGAAATAAAGGGCACACTCTATATTCAGTATTAACCAACTCCGAATCTGAAATAGTATATTGTATCAGAGTGGCACATGATTCAGGATCTACAAAGAAAAGGTTAAAGCTGGACTAGTTAAAGAATGGTCTCTGTATTCTATTATATTATACTAAACCACAAAAGACCATATAACCAACAAACTTGACTAGATTTCTTGCAAGGTGGATACTCAGGAGTAATGAAGAAAACATTCACCATCCATGGACAATGCATTAGCGGGCAATGATAAAAGATGATAGAGCTAGTTAAACTTGTAAAAGAAACTAGATGGACTGAACACATACGCAGCAATTAGCTAGACCAGTCTGGAGAGAGATTCAGGAGAAGCAGTACTGGGAGTGAGTAATGAGGCAAACGGGATGGAGAGACAGAGAATATGTATAGTGGTGGCTTTCTGCCTCGGGATGGGAAGGTGAAGAAGGTGAGTGGAATGATGTCAAGGGGAGCAGCTTACTTTTTAGGGGTTTACCATGCTTAGATTGTACTCAATAAAATCTAACGCATGCCCCTCCAAAAATTTTGGTCTCCACCAAACTAAAAAGGCCTTCAAAAACAACTCCCTTATCATTGTACCTGAGCAACTATTTAGCACCACCAAACCCTTTAACCAAAGCTTGTATCTGACTAAACCTGGTGATGCATAAAAGTGAACAAGATAGTCAGCTGATAAACAGTAGCAATAAAATGAGTTGTACATCGCTGTTCTAGGTATATGACTAATTTAAACAAACCCCCGATTTGCAAGTCTTATCCTGTATATGATACTAAAAGATGAGTCTTTATCAACTAAGCTAAAGAACGGATCATTCTCCAAGAAGCTTAGAAGCATCCTTTTCACGAAGTATAGAAGCCAACTGGTAGTACCCAAATTAAGAAGCTTTACGTACTAGATACTGAAGGAGGTCAAATCAAAGGCCAAGTGTCGAGAGAGAAAGAGAGATCTCGGGAACAGTAGTGCAGAATGTCAGCGAAGGATTGTCTTGAAAAGAAGGTTCGGTAAATTACAAGGTACGTACAAATATGATTCACCTTTCTTTCAACAGACAAACCACAAAGTGAAAAGACAACATCACCAAAGGAAGCGGAGACACCGGCGATAAAGCAGCCCTGCCTTAAGGTTGGACTAGGGAACACCCTTCTTGGTTTTTGTCTAATCCTTTTAGTTTTTCCCTTAAAGACTCAAACTTTCTTCTTCTTTTTCTTCTTCTTCTAATCGAAGCTTTTGGGAAATGCGAAAGACCCTTTAGTTCTTAAAGCCTCATTTCTTTGTTTCTAATCTCTCGCATACTCATGATGCCATTCACCCCTTCTTTGCTCACCACATCCTAGGAGTTTCTCTATCTTTTTCTTTATTTTTGGACTAATTATATGATTATTAAGTTACTAATTTTCTTGGCTAATATAAACTAAATTACTTCTGCATATTGACAAATAATTTTTGTGTGATATCTAAGAGTATTTTTTAGTCTATAACGATCACAATGATAAAGATTGTTACACAAGGAATTGAGCCTCACCCTCAAATTTGAAGATAATCTCAGTAATTGGACTAGGGTGATGATGATTTTGGCCTCTTTTGTATGGTTAATTGTTTTCCTTTGTCATAGTTACTCGACAGAAGCTGTTATGAGCGTGCGATGAAAATGATATTTGAGCACATATAGAGGAATATAAGCTTGTATATAATGGTACGCAGACCTTTACTAGAAACTAAAAAGATGTGAATTACATGGTCAAAACAACAGAGTCTAACCAGTGATTAAAGACTGTGGAAAAAGCAGCACACATGCTAGCTTTAAGGAACACTAATTTTAAGAAGAGAATGGATATCCAATCAATATCAGAAGGAAATGAGTTACTCCAAGCAACCTAAGTTAAAGCACTTTTTTCCTACATTTTGCTTATTATCTGTTTGGCTGTCCACTTGCATAGCTGCTTTACGTAATGGGAAGTAAAGAGCATAGTATCCGGGTTTAATGGGGGTCGGTTGGTGCGATTTTAGCATGAAATATGGATCCAGAAATTGCAAAAATATTGAAAGTGAACTTTTGGATATGTGAAAGAGACTATAGGTATGTTTCAATCATGGATAGCAACATGGTCAGATTCACTTGTGTGGAGACAAGAAAGACACCTCCTCTAGTCTCTACGAACTCGAGTTGCTAAAAAAGTCTCTCTTCCTCTCTCTATCTCTCTTTCACACACACTCGCATATAGTGCTAGAGACACTTTTGTCCATCCTTGCAGCCAATTTAGTCTCCTACAATATCTTAAAACGTTCTCGTGGCAGTGAAGTCATTCATAGTAGTAGTTGATGAAAAAGTAGATAAAGAAGGAGGAGAAGCATTTACTACTTAGAAGTAAATCATAAGCAAGCTATCTTCTTTTCTTGAAAGGACATAAACGTTAACAGAATTGACCCACCTGCAAGAGTCGAACATTTCTGTTCTTTTTGGACACTGCTATAATTAAAGTTGCTTGCTTACTGCTTAGTCGCACAATTAAAATGTCTCATATCTCAGTCGGTGCGTGTTGCGAGCTATGTTCGTCTGTCAAAGTAACCTGGCTTGTGGCCCCAAGAAGAGGACGTTGTTGTTGCCCACCCATTAGGAGCATTATAAACTTGTATAAGCTGCTACTTAGTACATTATAAGCAATAAAGCAGTATGCAGAATACTGTGGACCTTGTTGAGCACAACGTTGAACCAGGGGATCTATACACTTCATGTCACAAGACTTCTCATTTTAGTTCCAAAGGTCAATTTTCGATATGCAACCGGTCAAAATAATAAAAACAAAGAACTACCACCTTCAAATTACCACGGATTATCTTCGTGACAGCTAAATTCAGTGACGCGTTCAGAAATACGAAGTAGTTTATCAGAAAAGGCATAACGCAAAAAAGAAGCACCGATCAGAAACTGAAAAACGTCACAAAATCAGATATCAGATCAGTGCTGTAGCAGATCTTAATGTAAACTGCTCTGCATCAGGTGGATAGCAATATGACGCTGATTATGAGCATAAGTTCCAGACGGAGCAGAGTAGAGGACTACCATAGTATTTTCCAAATGCTTTAAGGCCACGTTTGGTACGCAGCACTGGAGGCGTGGGATAGGGGTTAGGATAGGGAAACAGTCAAATAAACATGTTTGGTAGGTAGTATTAAAGAAGCCCAAGTATTGCACATTACCACATAGGTGGGATTAGGCAAGCCATCTTCTCCCTTGGTATTGCATTTTAAAACCTGGGATTGAAAATTATGAAGACAAAAATATCCTCATTTATAATAATTTTTGGACAAGTTTAACCTTATTATATTTGCCCTAATTTATTTTGAAGACAAAAATATCCCGACTTATAATAATTTTTGGACAAGATTCAATGTGAGTTTTTTTGGTTTAAAAATATTTGTAAGGGGCATTATTGTCTTTTCATAATTTCTATCTGATTTTAAAATAAAATTAATGAAAACAATCCCTCCAAATATTACCTCTTACTAAACGTAATTTTAAAGTC
>JAOTAY010000007.1:30544372-30557073 GCA_025629805.1 Erythroxylum baracoense | reverse complement strand
TTAAATTATGAACTAACATTAACCATAATTTAATATTAAAATCTTAGATTCAATGTTGTGTCAATTATTAGGGTGTTATGATGTTAGATTAGGCTTTGCCGTGTGTGTAGTGGAATAAGGTTACTGGACCATGTTATTGGGCTAACTGTTAATAGGTAGGTTAGTCCATTAAGCCTTAGGGTTTACATGGAGAGTCCCTGTCCTCTACCATTATATATGTGTGGTTACTCCCCATTCAGTAACTCACTCTTATCAATCGCATGTTGTGGCCAAGAGGACAGAAGCACTCTCCAACTTTTCAGTAACAACGATGGATCTATCAAACGTTCCAGGTATTTCTAAACTACATTCTATGATTTACATACTGTAAGTCAATCATAGTTTGTTAATATTGTATGAGACAATATTCTTTCAATTGGCATAGAGTTCAAGCTGATGCGCATACCTGATTGAGTCAAAGAGCAGGACCATCAACGCCAAAGATCCTGAACCTTTTTCCAGCACAAGCATCTAAGTTAATAAACCCTCACCCATTCTCTAAAAATGGAACTAACTTCCCTCAAAAAGTAACATTACAATTTTAAACCAAACAACTTATACTTGTAGCGAAGGATGCACTCTGCAAGCTTTGAAGAGATGGTTAACAAGAAGAACCTGAAACCCTTGGAGTGATTCTTTTGTCCTTCTCACCATTGCACCACATAGGGCCAAAAATATTCCAAAAATTATTCATGCTACAGAGTATTCATGGAAAATGTCAGAGCTTAATGCAAGTCGTCCTCTTCAGTACGTATAAAAAATACTGCCAAGTAAAAGAGTTGGAAATGTTGGTGTCAGGAAAAGTGTCATTGAATAGTCTGTTAAACTGAATTCATATTGATATGCAAGTCCATACGAAATAAAAATTTTAATGCACAATTAGATTCATATTCAAATACATAGAAATAATGGTTGGATGAGCAGTAAATCAAAGGCAAGGTAATTCTTTTTCTATTTTAACAATGCTATAGTATTAGCCTCTAGGTAGTGTAAACAAGGTAACAGTTTTCATTTATCCAAATATTTATATGATATCTTTCAATTGGCTATCTGGATCTGGGTCTTCCAAAAGGTTTCTTCTTTTTTGCTCTAAATTTCTCCATGATTTTGTGAGGCTAAAGATGGAACAGTAATCGTCAAATGCGCCAAGAGGTTTTAGAGTTCAAGCTCCACTCGTAAGTTCTCTTGATTTCTAATGTGTTCATCTGGGTTGTTGACACTGGTTTTTTGGGAAATTCTTGACATTCCTTAGCTACCCATGGGTTGAATTTAGGTTGTAAGTTCGAGTTTTGAGGAAAGTTTGAAACTTTCAGTGCCTTGCTTGGTTGGTTACTAATGATTGTTCGTTTTTTGGTTTTTTTTTGTTTTCCTTCTTGGGTATTTCTGAGTATGCCCGGGTAGAATGACCTATCAAATTTATGCTATTTAGGCGAAAAAAGTTTGGGACTTTATGTGCAGGTGCTCGGTTGCAAGTTGTTTGCTATTTTTCTTCATCTTTCTCACTTGCATTTTTGGTATTAGGTTTTTGTTTTGCTTGTATTTTGAAATTACCCAGATTAAGGTGGCTTGCTGATGACTTTTTTTTTTTGGCATGTGTTTGAGAATGCGCCTTCATTTGATCAATTTGAGCTGGCGTTTTGCCTTGCTCAAGTTTCTATCATTTCCATATTCAACTTGTAATGCCAATTGAGAATTTTTTTAGGAGAACGAGGATCTTTTTGTTTAGCTGCTTTTCTTGTTTTTCGGTTAGCGTTCACCATATTATTTTCTTTTTTGCACTCATCTATGTTATATCTCCATTCTTTTATTTCTGTTAAGTCAATAATACTACCAGCTTCTTTAATAAGTTTTGCTTAATAAGTCTGATGTCGTTTTGATGATTGCTTTAAACAAATTTGGAAGCCTGTGGTATGATCATATTTTTATCATATTACCTGAATTTTGCAGTTTTTGAATCTGTATGTAGATCGATCAATTCAATAGTCTACCTTTTATGCTTTTGATTGATTAGTTTGCTTTCTAGTTTGGACTTCTTGATGCAGTATAGACTTAGCTTCTTTGCTGCACATGACTTTTCAACGAGTTTTTATAATTTTGATAGACCTTTCGCATGATGATTGTCGGTGTTTTCACTAGTTAACATTGTTCAATAAGAGATTTTTGCTTTAAAGTAGTAGATGGTTGCGTCTTTGTGAAGTTGTATATATATATATAATTAGGATGCTATAGAGCACATTAGCAGGGCTCTACTCAAGGATGACACGCACATTTCAAGAAGTGGTAAAAAAAGCTGGGCAATATGCCAGGTATAAGCAAAAATTTTGCAGCATGTCTGGTATGTCTATCCTACTTTTTTCTTATTAATTTTATTTTTTAAACTTGCATCTCTTGAATAAAGTTTGGTAGCTTTTCTGTAAGTACTATAATTTTATTTTACTTATTTATTATTACTTTATCCTAGTTATTTATTTATTTATTAGGTATCTAGTTATTTTTATCACATTTTATTTATCTATTTATTTTCTAAAATCTTCTAGTCATATTTGCAAAGCTTTTACGTTTTTAATCTTTTAACTCTATTTATTTATGTATCTATTGAAATTTTAGTTACATAGATTTTTGCCGTGTGAATTTTGCCTTTTCTCTATAACCTGCATCATTCATATATTGTCTCATTTGCATGTGGGTCCACCGAAAATAGCTTCTCTACTGTGTAAGGGTAAGGCTACGTATTATCGAAACTCCTCAAATCCCGTTTCATTGCGAGATTTTAGACTGGGTGATGATGATGAGGTGAAAGTGAAGAAGACTGTACATAATACTTGCATGTTATAAAGGTAATAGAAAAGATACTGCCATTCAAAACCGTGAATCTTATATTTTAAATGATATCAAAAAAAGTGAAGAAAAGAATATTTGGAAGTCAATATTCTATATTCAACTTCACCCATCTCAATTAGGTATTTATTTGAAACAATATGTTAATGATGTGACATTTATATATTAAAATATTAGAGTACTATTATTATTTCTAAGTTGTCTTTAAAATATACATTTAATTTAACTAAAGATAATTAAATTCATCTTAAGTTCACTCAATCAAATCAAATACAATAGAATCTTTAATTATCTTTAGAGTTGGATAAGTAAAAAAGGGTTTTTAATTATTATATTTTAATCATTTATTATAATAAAAAATGATTATTATTCTTCAAGTTATAATAATAAATATTTCACTGTTTAAATTTTATTAGATTATACATGTTTATATTTATTTACTTGATTTAATTTTTAACAGGAATTTTGTCATAAATTATGATTTTATTTTAAAAAAAGTTTATAATTATTTTTATTCAAAAAATGGCTAACCAGTTAGAAATAAGGTTATATGCTATTGGAGACTCCACATTTTAGCGATATTTTCACTGAATTATTGTTAGTGTTATTGTTTTTTATTTAAGAAATGATTAAATATTTTGTTCACGTAATTTCATATTTTAAGATATAAGTTAATATTAGTATCTTACAATAGTTAAACTTATATGTTGGATTCAAATTTAAAATTTTATAATGATTCAAATTTAAATTTTAAAATTAATTATGTTTAATGGGTTATATTTTGTTTTCGTAATTTTCTGCCTTAAATAAATACTATAAATATCGTAGAATGAGCGTATTAGTAGTGAATATATAAAACCAATTAAGTTGGCTTCATACAATTAAGCTATTGTAGTGAAATGGTCTCTTAACATAATATCAGAGCCTCTGTGATCAAGTGGTCATAAGTTCAAATCCTACCACCCACTTATTATTCAATACAAGAGCCTGTGCAAGTTTCAAACCCAAAGAACTTTCACTTGAGGAGGTGTGTTAGTGAATATATAAAATCAATTAAATTGGCCTCACACAATTACTTAAACTATTGTAATGAAATGGTCGCTTAATACGTATAAAAGTGAGTACGTTTAGGTAGAGTACTTTGTCATAAATTTTTCTTTGAAAGCGACTTAATTCATTATTCCCACGACTGGACAATGAGCTGTTAGATGACTCAATCATTTGAACGTTGAGTAGCAAATTCTCAAATAAATCATGTCATTAGTTATTAGCAGGAGGGTGAACTGAAGTATTCTGGTCTTCACTGTTATAACAGAATACCTTTCGATCGAAAGCTTCTTTTATTTCTCGGTTACGATTAAAAATAGGCTTAGAACTAAAAGCCAATGTCGTGACACTATAGGCTTAGACCTAAAAGCCAACTATAGGCAATGAACGATATTAGAATTTCCCTTACCTCTTTGTCGTTTGACACATAAAGCTTGTGGTGACTGGTGGAGCTGGTCGCCGCAATTCCATGTGAAACAAAAGATGTAATAATTTTAGATAAAACAAAATTCCAGTTTTATTATTGGTGGAGTTGCAGTTAATTTTTCTTGAAGCTTTCCTAAATCTAGTTTATGTTTTTCTTTTCAAATAAAAATAAAGCTTGTTTAGTTGAAATATTAATGTAATTATATTTTTATCAAATATGAAATAAAATTAAAATGAATTAAGAAAATAATATTTATTTAATATCTTATTAATTTTGTATTTTTAATCTATTTGAAATATTAAAGCTAATATTATTATTTATAATTAATAATTATAAATTACTTCATTAAAAACTATTACAAAATTTTGAAATTTATGTAATTTAAAAATATTTTAAATTGAATTTTTATTAAATTATGTTCAATTCGTTAAAAATTGTCTGTTAGGATCACGAGGCAAGAGTTAAGTTTGGAAGAAGGAAAATTTTCCCAAATTTTTTTGGTGAAGATGACAGTTGAGTTGAACAACAGCATAGTTTTGCAAATAATAAGGAAGCAAGTGAGTAAAAGGGGTTTTGATCTCTTTTTCTAACCCAAGTATGGATATGGAGCTGAAAAAGAAAAGGAAATAGTTGAGTGAGGAGTGTGTTGTCGGAGGAACATAATAACATGCAATATTATCAAATTATTCATTCAATATTTATTTTAGTTTCAAAACTTAAAAATACTTCAAATAAAAGTTTGATACTTAAAATAAACTCTTTAATTTTATTTTTACTTCAAGTATTTAACATATCCTTCACTTATATCAGATGTGTGTTACCTCATAATCTTGTTAATTTTGAATTAATGACAAGTTATTTTTGCTACAAATTAAAATTTTATATATTTTAATACTATTTTTGATGTTTTAACTAATATTATAAAATTGGGTAAAATCTAAAAATTTTATTGAAATTAATTCATATTTATTTGATTTAGTTATTCAATTAAGAGAAGTTTAGATGCTAATTAAAAAAAATTTGCCGAGAGCGAAAAAAAGTTTGACCCAATGCATCGGCATAAGGCTATACGGTTGACAATTGATCATCTAATGATGAGCAAAGAAGATAAACCATATTTTGTTCCATGAATGAATTACAAAAAAGTGCGTACAGGAGAATGTTTCAGCTTTCTGCCTTATAAATAAGGATCTTTCAAGTAATTGTAGAGATTATTACATCTTAGAATTTTCTATAACGAAAGGTATATTGTTGGATATTTGGTACACTGTTATTATTTGTTCAGATACATATTTATACATTTGTTAAATTAATCTTAACCATACACTTAATATAAAGGACAGAATAAAGTAGAGGGCTAGGATTTGCTCTGTTACAACTTGTACTAGTCCAGCTAGCTAGTGTTGAAAAGTCTATTATGCCCTTATGTTCTTATGTGAAATGTGTCTTGCATTGATTTGTCTGTAGCATCCTTGTCTATAGCATTTCTCTTTTCTCTCTCGATTCTTCTTCGGTCTGTAGCATGTTTGTTAACACCCCCACTCAAATTGAACCTAGGGCTTCAAACTAGGCTCAATTTGGTGGTTAGAAGTTGAAACCTTGTGGAGCTTAGGGTTTTAGTGAGGATATCGACGAGTTGATCGTCGGTATTGACATATCTGATTTCTATTTCTCCTTTCTCTACTTTGTTTCTTATAAAGTGTACATCTACTTTGATGTGTTTTCTTCTTGAGTGAAAGAGAGGGTTTTGAGGTAGGGATCAAGCTCCATATAATGGGTATGTGAGTGAGAGAAAACCCTAACTTAGATAGTAGAGATGTGAGATATATGAGTTCAGTCGATACTTGAGATAGAGCTCGGTATTTAGCCTCAGTGCTAGACTGTGATACTGTCATTTGTTTCTTAGAGGTCCAAAAAATTGGGTTTCCCCCTAGGAATACACATCTTCTAGTTTTTAATTTCCGATTATCGGGGGAGCCAGCCCAGTTAGAATAGCTGTAGGCATGGAGGTCAAGAGGCGACGATGATGGTTGAAAGAGCAGTCCCAAATTTGAGGTTCCCTTTAGGTAACGTAAAACCTTTTTATACGCCATCCGTTGTGTGTTTAGAGGATTTTGTAAAAATTAGCTTAATTTGTTAACTGCGAAGCTGATATTCAGTCTTGTATTGCATAGATATTGAAGAGCTCCTATGGTACTTCGGTAAAGCTTTGGAAGTTCAAATGGTAAACCATTCTGTAGAGATAACTTGGTTGCGGGAGTGATTGGTGTCGAGGAAGGCTTGCATGACAACATGTTTGTTATGGTAAGTAGATCTTCAATGTATTATTTTTGTGAAAGATATAAACCCTCCCTGTTTTTGTAAACTTCAAAGCCAAGGAAATGATTTATGCTTCCAAGCATTTTAAGTGCATAGATTTCTTGAGTTGAATTTCCTGTGATTAGAATGTCATCTACATAGACTAGTAGCATTGTAATAATTCTATTTTTGTTTGAGTAAAATAGAGAGGTATCTGACCTTACGTTGTGAAAACCCCCACTAAGACAGTGCATATTTTAGTTTGTAAAACCAAGTCCTAAGAGCTTGTTTTAATCCATAGAGAGCTTTATCTAGTTTGCATACATGATGCGGTTGTGTTTTGCTTTCAAATCCTTGCGGATGTTTTATATAAACAGTTTCATGTAACTCCCCATGTAGAAATAGATTGTTAATGTCAACTTGTTGAATCTCCCAGTGATGGGAGACAGCAAGTGAAATGATTACTCTTATTGTTGAGGCTTCCACAACAGGGATGAAAATTTATGAAAAATCAATGCCAGGGGTTTGATTAAATCCTTTGGAAACAAATCTGGCCTTGTGTTTAGAGACAGTCCCATCAGCATTATATTTAGTCCAGAACACCCATTTTGTGCCAAGAATATGCATGGTAGGCTCATAGGAGACAAGTGTCCAACTGTGATTCTATTGTAAGGCATTAAATTCATCTTGCATAGCTTGAAACTATATAGGCTTGTTTAGTGCTTCATAAACTGTTCTATGTTCAGTTATATAGAGTTTTGGTTTGAAAATTCCATTTTTGGATTGAATTTACATAGGATGAACATTTTGTATATGTGGAAATGAAGAATTTGATTCAATGTTTCGTGTGGTTGATGGAATGAAGTTAGGTAAGATATTTTGTCCATTTAGTGAGGATGTGGAATGTGATGGTGAGCTAGGATTTTGAGAGCTTACCTGTCTATAGAAGGATTCAGTAGAGTGAGACCGTTCTGCTAAAGGAGAGTGATTCGTGACAGCCTTTGATGAAGATATACCAATTGGAGTTGAGGTTAGAGTAAAGGCAGGGAGACTTGGTGAAGCTATAGGATAGTTTGAATGCCTGGGAAAGAGTTGAGAAAATGGAAATTCTTCCTCGTTGAATTCAACATGACGAGATATTATGATTTTCCCTTGATTAGTTAAACACTTGTAACCTTGATGCATTGGGCTATTCCCAAGAAAAACACATTTAGTGGTGTGAAATCCGAATTTGTGATGAGAGTAATATCTGAGATAAGGAAAACAACTACAACCAAAGGTTTTGAGATTAAGATAGTTCGGTGATTTGGTGTAAAACTTTTCAAATTGTGAGAGGTTGTTTAGCCTAGGAGATGGGAGATTATTGATAAGATAGGTAGTTGTGGAGAAGGCTTCTAACCAATAGGTAAGTGGCATGTGAGTATGAGATAAAAGAGTTAGTCCCATTTCAGTGATGTGTCTGTGTTTTCTTTTGGAAACACCATTTTGTTGGTGAGTGTAAAGACAACTAAACCGTCATTGTATTATATGCTTTGTGAGGTAAGGTAGGAGAGCTTTATATTCACCTCCCGTGTCAGTATGTAGAGCTTTGATTTTCCTGTTCAATTGAAGTTCAACATTGGTTTTGAATTTGATAAAGACAGATAGGGTATCTGATTTTAGTTTTAAAGGATAAAGCCAAATAAATCTTGTGTAGGCATCAACAAAAATAAGGTAGTATTTATGCCCTTCGGTTGAGAGATGTGGAGAGGGCCCCTAAATATCTGAATATATTATTTTTAAAGGATTTTGAGTAGTTATATCATGAGTTTGAAAAAGCAATTGATGCAAGTTTCCTTACTTATAAGCAACACAATGAGATAGATTTTTGAAATTAAAGTTGAACTTCATTGAACTTAGAATTTGTTTCAAGATATTGTTGGAAGAATGTCCTAATTTGGCATGACAAACATTTACATTTTTTGTGCTATGTTTGCCTCACAATGATTGCCTAAAGAAGAGACGTTTTATTGGCAAGGACTAGACTTAAAGCATGTTTGCATGACTGGCTTGATATTGTCAGGTTGTTTAGTGGCTTTGAGGTTGTAGAGACCATCCCAAAGCACTCCCTTGAGCAGAATATTCCTTGTTGCTTTGTCCTTAAACAGACAATTTTCATTAGTAAACTCAACAAAAATGTTGTTGTCTTTGGTGAGTTTAGAGATGCTGAGTAGATTTTTGGTTATATTGGGAACATGGAGAATTTGTCTTAGTGCAAGAGTTGTGTGTATATTATCTAGAAAATGTATGTGAGATGAGCCAATGTTAGTAATAAGAAGAGAGTTACCATTACCAACAGTGAGTTTATCCTTTCCACCATATTCTGAACTTATTGAAAAATTATTGAGATCTGTTATGACATGATTTGTAGCCCCACCGTCTATAAACCATGTATTGTTGTTGTTTGCTTCATATAAGGGATTTCCATGTTGATTTTGAGCCAAGTAGGATTGAGGATAGTTTTATACATTGTTTTGTTTATGTTGTGAGACTATGTTCTGTTTCCATGATTGGGTGGTATTACCTTGCCATGAGACGTCAAAACTTTTGTGACATTTTAGTGCTTCATGGCCTGGTTTATAACACAGTTGATAGAAATTTCTATTTCCATTCCATCTACTTCCTCTGCCACGATTTCCTCTTCCTCTAAATCCAATTCTTCCCAGATAATTGTTTTGATTGAAGGTTGCATAGTTTGCGGTTGGTGATGAGATTTCTACTTGATTGATTGTATTCAGCTACTCTACTCTTGTTTCATGCATCATAAGAGAGCAATGCACTTCTTGTAATGTTGAAGTTTTCATAGAATATGTTAAAAAAACCACAACCTGATCATATTCATAACCAAGGTCATTTAAAGCACTCAATATTAATTCATACTCACTGATTCCATGTCCTACTACTTGAAGTGAGTCTCCAATGGTTTTAACTTTCTGTATGTATTTTGATATGGTATGTGAGCCCTTTTTAATAGTTGAAAGTTGATGCTTTAGTTGAAGAACTCTAACCATGGATGTTTGAGCATAGAGATTCTCCAAATTTTGCCAAACTTGGTAGGATGAATTTGAGTGATTTACCTGTCCTATTACCTCTTTTCCGATTGTTGAAAATAACCAGCATAGCAATAGTTGATCTGTTCTTCTCCATGGTTTATATTCTACATTTTCAATGACCTAGTTTGTGTCTGTAGTGATGAATTGAGGAGGATGTGCTGAGTTGATGAAGTTTTCAAGCTCAAGAGCTCTTATGGCTGTAAGGATTTGAGCTCTCCAATTGACAAAGTTTTGCCTATCAAGTTTGATGGGCATATTGAAGTTTAGAGTCTTTGCTAGAGTTGAAAAGTCAAGAGAGGATGATGTATCGTTTAGGGTGGTGGCAAATGACCTAGAATTTTCTTCCATTTTTTACGTTTGTCAATGAAACTCTAATACCTTGTAACGAAAGGTATATTATTGGAATTTTTGTACACACTTATTATTTGTTCAAATACATATTTATGCATTTGTTGAATTAATCTTGACCATACACTTAATAAAAATGACATAATAAAATAAAGGGTTAGGATTTGTTCTGTTACAACAACTTGTATTAGTCCAACTAGCTAGTGCTGAAAAGTCTATTGTGCCCTTTTGCCTTAATTGAAATGTGTCTTGCGTCATTTTTTTTATAGTGTCCCTGTCTGTAGCATTTCACTTTCCTCTCTCGATTCTTTTTTTTATTACATTAGGTATCCCAGTTTAGCCGGACTAATCCTAAGCCTCTAAGATCCCACCTCAAGAGCTCTAGAGGATGTAAATCTAGAACCCCAAGATCCCTCAGGTTCCTACGTAGCCTGTACACTTCTGTACACAAGGAGTCGTCACATACTTGATTGGTCAACTGTTGATTGATCGTTGGCCCTACTCAGCATCAGGTTCCCAGCAGCCCTCGGGTTCCCTAGTAGCTTCAACTCCCACACTGCTGCTAGAAGCGAGGCGTTCGTAATTGATCCGATCAAAGGGCTTTACCCAGGGGGCTAGAGGATCATCAATAGGACAAATTTTCCATTTCTCCTCATTTGGCTTGACTCGAACTCAAGACCTCTTATAAAGAAGAGTCTTAAGTGAGGAGCTCAAGCATTTTCAACGAAAGTCTTACTAAAACCTTAATTATATCCTCTGACAGTTTGACTACTCATAAACAAATTATGCATATTCCAATATAGATCTAAGTCGTATACATGTTGAGACTTGAGAAAAGATAACCGGGACCAAAAACAAAAACAAAAAAAAGGCAAAAGCAAATTGTGAGATAAAAGAAAAGGTAAAAAATCTTTGTTTTAATGGTCTTTATAATTATTATAATAAATAGTTCCGATCTCTATATATATATAATAGAAAAAATCTTTGTTTTAATGATCTTTATAATTATTATAATAAATATTCATTAAATTATCAATCTTATGAAAATGAGAAATAAAAATAAATATTTAGATTGAGTTTGTCTTTTAAATTTAAATAAATTATTTGAAATGATAATTTACAATTTATAATGTATAATTAAAATTTATTGAACTTAAAAAATAAAATTCATATTCTTTGGTTAATAAGAAAATAAAATTATCTCAAGTTTTTAATATTTTTTGGTGATATTCTTTCATCATCATTCGATATGAGAGAGCAAGTTATCAAATCCAATGTGTGAATCCTTTGAAAATAAAGTAGATGGCATTATTAAAGATGCAGTCATTGTCAATCTATGAGTTGTATTACTTCTCTCAAAAGCAAAAGACCTATCTACCAATTTTTTATTATATATTGAATAAAATATTTTTTATTATGCCGAATTGTCCACACGGTGCGTTAATTAGCGTCAAAGCATGAATCATTGAGTAACGTTGCTATCATGTAAGCTAATAATTTCTTTATGTTGTTGATCAGGTTCTCATATTTTTTTAATACAATTCTTTTTGGAAATAGTTTATTTTTATAATTATTTCATTTAATTAAAAAATAAAATTGAACTCTTGCATGTATTTGCTTTGCTATAGCTGCATTACATGATCCTCCTTTTATTTTCATATTATATCTTTTAGTGTACATAAAATTAAAGAGTGCACTATCTCCGTTATGATAAAATTAAAGTCTATAGCTAGGTCTCTCTTTCAATCTACGTTCAGCGTTTTGTATACATACGAAACAAATTATAATATCTTCCAACTTACAAACATCATATTTATACCATCCATATGATAATTATAATATCTAGCTTTCAAGTAATATGTTATAATTATAGATTTATAATACATGAAGACCGCACAAGTAATGCGATATTCGTTTAAAATAGTCTGTATAAAATTGTTAGCTCAGTACTTATACTGAAGTCTTATTCTCTGAAGTTCTTCAATTCATTTTCATAGTCACAATCTAGGAGTAAACACATTAACAGACACCAAAAAGAACATATTCTTGAACTACAAACATAATCATGACCATCACTTGCCGGCAGAGCCAAACTTAAAAGAAAAGAAAGAAAAGCTTACGTTATTACAGGTTTTGGTAGGGAATTCGAAACTCGGCAATAAATATATGCATATCCATATCGCAGAAGCTGATCAATCAATTTTAAGGATCAAGCATCAATTAATTAGAGTTTCTTTATGGTCCTAGACTTAATTCAACAAACCATTACTTAATTTGCACTTAGTTTATAAAGGCCCGCTTAAAGATAGAATTTCCATAACCTTCATTTCAATGGCAGAGGACATGAAGTTTGAAGTGGAAGTACTCTGCCAAGATCTAGTCAAACCATCTTTTCCCACAACCCAACACAGCCGATATCACCAACTCTCATGCATCGACCAAATGATGATTACAATGTACATGCCTTGGATCTTCTACTATCCTGCAAGTGACAATAGCACAAACAAAGAAGAAACCTGCGAGAGAGTTAAAAGGTCTTTATCTGAGGCCTTGACCATGTTTTATCCGGTGGCCGGACGTTTCAGAGAGAACAAGTACGTGGACTGCAACGA
>JAOTAY010000007.1:30525619-30544272 GCA_025629805.1 Erythroxylum baracoense | reverse complement strand
AATTACCCAGATTAAGGTGGCTTGCTGATGACTTATTTTTTTGGCATGTGTTTGAGAATGCGCCTTCATTTGATCAATTTGAGCTGGCGTTTTGCCTTGCTCAAGATTTCTATAGTTTCCGTATTCAACTTGTAATGCCAATTGAGGATTTTTTCTGGAGAACGAGGGATCTTTTTATTTAGCAGCTTTTCTTGTTTTCCTGTTAGCGTTCACCCATATTATTTTCTTTTTTGCACTCATCTATGTTATATCTTCCATCCTTTTATTTTGATTAAGTCAATAATACTACCATCTTCTTTAATATGTTTTGCTTAATAAGTTTGATGTTGTTTTGATGATTGCTTTAAACAAATTTGGAAGCCTGTGGTATGATCATATCTTTACCATGTTATCTGGATTTTGCAGTTTTTGAATCTGTATGTAGATCGATTAATTCAATAGTCTGCTTTTTATACTTTTGATTGATCAGTTTGCTTTCTAATTTGGACTTCTTGATGGAGTATAGACTTAGCTTCTTTGCTGTACATGACTTTTCAACGAGTTTTTATGATTTTGATAGACCTTTCATATGATGATTGTCGACGTTTTAACTAGTTAACATTGTTCAATAAGAGATTTTTGCTTTAAATTATTGGATGGTTGCGTCTTTGTGTAGTCGTATATTTATATGTATATATATATACACAAAATTAGGATGCTACAGAGCTCATTAGCAGGGCTCTACTCAAGGATGACACGCACATCTTAAGAAGTGGTGAAAAAAGCTGGGCAATATATCAGGTATAAGCAAAAATTTTGCAGCATGTCAGGTATCTCTATCCTACTTTTTCCTTATTAATTTTGTCTTTTAAACTTGCATCTCTTAAATAAAATTTGGTCGCTTTTCTATAAGTGCTATAATTTTATTTTACTTATTTAGTATTACTTTATCCTAGTTATTTATTTATTTATTAGATATCTAGTTATTTTATCACATTTTATTTATTTTATAAAATCTTCTTGTCACATTTGCAAAGCTTTTTACGTTTTTAATCTTTTAACCCTATTTATTTATGTACCTATTGAAATTTTAGTTACATAGATTTTTGCTGTGCGAATTTTGCCTTTTTTCTGTAACCTGCATCATTCATATATTGTCTCATTTGCATGTGGGTCCATCGGAAATAGCCTCTCTACTATGTAGGGGTAAGATTGTGTACTATCTGACCTTTCCAGACCTTACTTCATTGCAGGATTTTAGACTGGGTGATGATGATGATTTATATGATATCCAAATTAATGGCATGTTTATATGAACTTTCTTCCTATGAATTAAATCACGACTGTTTATTTTCTCGCCATGCAAACATCGACAAGATTAGATACCACAAACGGTTACGAAATCGCACATTCATATCCTACCAAAAAAACTTTCTATTGAAGGAAACGAGAAACAAACAGAATCAAACCAAAGAAACAGTATTGAATAACAAAAACGACAGAGGAAATGAAAAAACATATAAATGTAATTGAAAACGAGCCTGTCATTACCAGCAGTCGCCATATAAAAAATGGCGAGCGTCTTTAAGATCCATGGGATCTTCATTTCGCGCCTTAATAACTGTCTACATCTTCTTCTTCTTATTGTTCAGGAAATGATCGAAGTGGTTGGCCAATTTCTTCTAGTAATTTCTCCTCGCTCATACCTAATACAGTACTACGAGTACTCTCTCCTCGCTCATATCTTGTACTACTTTCAGCTTCCTTTCTTGGGAAAGCTTCAGACTCTGTTTGCCTATACTTTGTACGTGTGCGTTGCTTGTTAGTGGAGGTACGTTGCTACAGGAACGCGGAGCCTTCGTACGGAGAGCAAGATGAGAGAGGGAAGGTACTGTCTGAGTTAGGGACACGTGGATATGTAAATTATTTTTTAATCTTAATGTTCTTCCAAATTTAAATAACTTATAATTCTTTTATTGTAATTTACAATTAAAAAACTCTTAAAATATTGTGTTTCAAATAATTATATAATTATTTAATTGAAATAATTTTAACGCTATCACACTTATTTTTTATGAAATTCGAATAAAAAAATTCTATATCAAATTATTAATATAAAATAATGTATTAGGTTCCAGAATTCTTATTTTAGATATTAAATTATGTGAAACTTAATTACGAAGCAATAGATAAGCTGTTTACATCACTCATAACTTGTATTGCATGAAGTATTCAATATGGTAGGTCATTATGTCCAAGCACATAAGACAAAAGACGATTGCAACAACTCCACGGCAGCCTTGCTCTTAACTGGAAGAATATGCATATACATATTACTTAAAAAAGATATTATTTATAAATTATTAAAAAAAATCTGAAGAGAAAATAAGCAAGTGATAATAAAAGCGGATGAAATATAAAGAGTAAAGGAGCCAAACACGGAGTTAACGACTCTCCGTAACGGCCCATAGCTTGCAGTACTCCAAAATCCAATCTCACTCTCTTTCCATTCCTTCTTCTCTAAGAAAAATAAAATAAAAAATCAACACCCTGCTCTCTCTTTATATATTTTGTCGATCTCCGGCGAAATCTCCGGCGATGCAAGAATCGGAGCTCCACGATTTATCAGACGACGCGGACTACGCAGCCTCTATACAGCAAGTGAGCATTCATATTATGGAATTTGTTATGTTGTGAAGTCGATAGGATAGACGCAATCTGTAGGTTTGAGTACGTGTCTGATTAGGAATTGAATGAATTAGAGTATTTGGTTCCGATTTTATGGCTGTTGTTTGATTAATTGATTATCGCGATTGCAGGAACCGGCGAGCGTGATGATGACTAGGAGCGATAGCGCTAAGAGAAGCGAGCCGGACGGCGCAGAAGTGGTCTATTTGAAGGATAATGTCACGATTCATCCGACTCAGTACGCGTCCGAGAGGATCAGCGGTAGATTGAAGCTGATTAAGCAAGGTTCTTCTCTCTTTATGGTGAGACTTCGGCTTTGACGGATTTCGCGTCTCTCTGTTTTGGCCCTTTCCTAAAACGTGCTTTTCCTTGCATGTCTGAAAGTTTTACTTACATTTTTTTCTTCAGACTTGGATTCCGTATAAAGGTCAGAGCTCCAATGCGAGGCTCTCGGAGAAAGGTTGGCTGTTCTTAAACTTCTGGAAACCGATCGAATTATTCTGAGTTTAAGAAATGAGGAAATGAATTGACCTTACTTAGTGCGGTAATGAATTGGTTCTGAAACGTCTTTCTTTATTTTTATTGTTTGTTCATGTAGATAGGAACCTTTACACAATCAGGGCAGTGCCATTTTCGGAGGTGCGGTCCATCCGTCGTCACACTCCAACTCTTGGGTGGCAATACATAATTGTCGTTTTGTCCTCAGGTATCCTATTGTCTCTTTTAGCTGTGGCGTGTTCTGTGCGATTGATCATAAATAGGAATGGATGCTGACGGTAATATTAACGCTACACTCATTTTGAAGTTTGTCTTACATGGAGAAACACATACTAAATGTTTGATTATTTCGTGATATCAATGACAGCTGTTCTCGTTTGACGTTAAGGGATATATCTGGCAATAATTGAATATCTGCACGTCTCAGTTGTTCCTTGAAATCTGAACAACAGACTGTTAGAGTTATTTCCTTTCTTAAATAAATGAATGTAACTGTTTAAGGTTCTTCAAAACATAATTACAAAATTGAAGCAAACTAACAAGAATTGAGGTATATACCTTGTTGTTTGTCTGTCAGATATATTAAATTAGAAAATATTTTGCAGGACTGGCATTCCCTCCTCTTTACTTCTACAATGGAGGAGTCAAAGAGTTTCTTGCTACAGTAAAGCAGCATGTTTTTATTGTGAGGTTGGTTATTGTTTAGTGTGCGTTGCCTTCATCTTCAATCTCTACTCCTTTCTTTTTTCATGGATTCCTTTGAGTGGATGGTTGTTCTATGGATACACTTTTTTGTTGCGTGATCAACTTATACAGAAAGCATAGGAGTTGATCAGATTGTTAGTATTGGTACTCTGAGCAAGGGGAAAATTTTGGACTAAGTTGTGGAGAATTATTATTTCACTACATTATATTTTGAGTGGTCAGAAGACTAACACTCATGGTTGTAATGATTTTCTTATCAAAGGTTCAAGCAGCTGTGTAAATTTGGTATAATATCTTGTTTACATGTTACAGAACATCGTCATGCTAGCTATTTTGTCTTTAAGTGTAGCTTTGATGTCTTTGTTATGACCATTTTGGAAATCCTTTGTTTGAATAATTTTGAGTGCAAGGATGATATTGCTGTTTGTGCCTACATTTGTATTGCGCAAGTCAAACATTACTGATGCCACTCTTTGTAATCTTCTTGTTTCATTTCTCTTCCAGGTCAGAAGAAGATGCAAATGTATTTCTTGTAAATGATTTTGAGAATCCTCTCCAGGTGTGTGTCTACTGAGACATTTGTCTGTTTTCTTCAAAGAATTGTTGTTTTCCTTGTTGACTTTGTGATAAAATTGGCATAGCCATTCATTAATCCTCGCAATTGCTTTTCAAAGTTAACTGGAACACTTGTACACGTTCAAACATTTTTCACCGTTTGTGGCACGTTTCCTCTGGTGGGTTATCATAGTTTTTCAGGAGCTGACTTGATTCTTTTGGTGAATTATTGTGTTTTTTGTTTTCCTTGTTTTAGAATTCATGTGTCATGCCTAATTGTTTGTTGCAGAGAACTTTGTCATCTTTGGAGCTTCCCAGGGCTGTTTCTAGTGCGAGTGTGCCATCCTCAGTTGGTGGATCTCCATCTTATGAAAGTCAACGGAGGAATGACGGTGTCATATATGATCAAAGTCCTGCTATTCCTCGAGTTGGAAGACACAGGCAGAAGGCTCAAGATCCCACTCGAGATCTATCTATCCAAGTACTCGAAAAATTTTCTCTTGTGACCAAATTTGCCCGGGAAACAACATCACAACTATTCCGTGAAAATCATACCAATGAATTTGATGCTATTGAGAGGAGAACCTCAATCAATTCTTTTGATGTTCCAGAGAAGTCATCCAAGTATGCAGAGAAAATACCTGATGGTAGTTCCGTTCCTGCGGATCCTCTGGAGGTAAGTATTTGTGTCCTCTAACAGATTTTCTTTTATTCTTAGGTGCCGCAGGGAGTTAAGATGTGTTCAATAACCCTTTGTCTTTGATACTTTTTTCCATTTGTCTCAGTTTTATATGTAGGATATATGATTATTGTAATGAGTGTGTTTAGATAGGTAGAAAGTGCTGGTACACATTTGCATATAATCAGTTGCTATCACATCGCAATATGCATTTTACGCTGCCTTGTTATTGGCCTTAATGTGTGAGCTTGTTGACATTGTTGCTGGCAGTTAAAAACCATGCGTGCAAGCTTTTTCTCTGGCTTTTCTTTTCTGTATCAATGAAATTGATCTTGGTGCAGCAAATCATTCTATTCTATAGAGATTTTAGATTTTGAGGCACTAATGAAGGATAGCATGAATATATTGCTGATCTTTGTTGTCAACAGGATTAAAACACGATTGTTTTGCTTAACTCTTGTTCCGTTATCTTTTTCAATTCTCTTCTGTCTCTCTTTGAATGAATTATAAGATGGAAATAGAAACCTCGATGTAATGAAGTACTAATAGTTGAACCAAATTTGTGAACTTCAAAGTAAATATGTGTTTACTGCCAGGTCTGTGGTGTTGCTACAATAAAAGTAGTCTTATGGCTATGATTGGGGCACGTGCAGTAAAATTGTTCCAACTGCTAGATAGGAGGCTTTACATCTTTGTAGTGCTTCCTTCTACATACATTATTATTGGTTTTCATTTTTTATTCCAAATGATTTACATGAACTTAATAATAGTATCACCATAATAAAATAGCAGGTATACATTTTCTTCTTTATTTCTTAATAGTTCTCAGCAGCTAGCACAACTAGAGAACCTTTATTGTTAATATGTTTTGGTCTTGATGAATGCATGAAGAAGTTATCTCTTTTTTCTGAAAACATAGGAGTAATATTTCGTTTATCTCATTTTGGCAGTTTGACAAGGTGACACTTGTATGGGGAAAACCACGACAGCCACCCCTAGGACCTGATGAGGTAATTTCTCTTTGTCTGAAGATGATTTATTTTTCAACTATTAGTTGATAGGAGTATCAATTGTGAGTCCTGATGCATTCACTACAGACATTTTCCAAGAAGATACTTCTGTACTTTTCATATCATTTCCTGGACCCTCTGCTCTATTTGTGTTATTATTTATGTGAATGAAATTTCTTAGCAGAAGTGAAGAGCTTCACATTTATCCTATTGTAAAACCCTCCTTTATCTCTCTCCCTCTTCTCTCTCTTCCACCCCCATATTTTGAATTCTTCATTTTCACTCCCTAAAGGTTACTATTCACGAAACCATCATCTTCTTCTATTCATCACCACCGGCGACTCTAACTGGCAACTTGGTCACGTGCCCATTCAGGTCGTGACACATATCCACCCCTTCTCAAGGCATGTGTCTGTACATTGTGTGCATTGGTTCGTTTTACATATGCAGGTTCAATTTCGGAAGTTGTTTTCATAGGAAAAGTCTCTCCAACTTCATGAGATATAGATTTTATCTTAACAAATGCTGATCATTTGTTTGATTTCAATCTGAACTTGGCCGCTGCTATTATGAAGCTATTTCTAAGAAAAAGAAATTTTCTAATATTTTTTTGAGGACATACTTCGAAAACTATGCTCCATGATCTGTTCTTCACTCCTTTATGTACTTGTAGTGGGCAGCTTTCTTGGACTCTGAAGGACGAGTCACAAACTCGAATTCCTTGAAGAAAAGAATATTCTATGGAGGAATTGAGCATGAATTGCGGAGAGAGGTCTGTTCTGAATAGATATGGAAAACCATGTTTTAGAAGGTTATGGTTTTGGTTGGGTATTTTTCTTATTCATAAAACTTGGGTATTGATTCCAGATATGGGCGTTGTTGTTGGGATACCATTCATACGATTCAACCTATGCAGAGAGGGAGTATTACCGATCCACTAAAAAGATAGAGTATGAGACAATAAAACAACAGTGGCAGGTTTGTTTTAATCCTTGAGGTTTTTTTGCTAACAGTTAACTTCTGTATCAACTCGCTGATATTGATGCAAATGGCTTCATCTTTCTATTGATTGTTTAAGAGTACTTTACATTGAGGCTTAATGCATTAATGGCTTTTTGTTTGTACATTTCTGTTTGTAGAGTATCTCTCCTGAACAAGCAAAAAGATTTACAAAATTTAGAGAACGGAAAGGCCTCATAGAAAAAGATGTGGTATGTATGGAGTATCACAGTTATCCTGCAATTTCAATTTCAGATTATTTATCATTGGATGGAAATTTTGTGCTTAAAAGTTATATTAACTCCATAAATTTGTTTTTATTTGTCTTTAAGGTGAGGACTGATAGATCGCTATATTTCTATGAAGGCGATGACAACCCTAATGTAAATATCTTACGGGACATTCTATTGACATACTCCTTTTACAACTTTGATCTTGGTTATTGTCAGGTAATTTCTTTGTCATCTTTGATGGTATGTCTAACATGAGTATATGCAGTTGTAATTTCTTTAAAGTAGATTATCGTAATTTTTGATATCATAACTTTGGATCTGGTCCATTTCTGGTCCATGTTTCTTATAGAGTATTTTGTGCATTTAATAATTTAAGTTACTTGTTTCATCAAATGATAGGAGAATGCTGAAGGATTCAACGTCATATGCAGACCCTTTCATTTCTCCTTCTTTTAGGAATGGCCTCTTTTTTTGGTTAATCGTTACGCTGATTAACATTAAACGCCACCATGAGAATGCAAACCATGATTAAAAGCTAGCAAGTGTTTCAGAAAATAGAGCCAGAGTTCCTCCTACATAAAAGTGAAGATCTATAATAACAAAGAGTAGCTCCCCTTTATTGGATATAAGTTCGTCTGTTTCTTCTTTTGTCTTATTGATCTTTTGAACTCTTCGAAAAGCACTGATGTTTTGCTTTTGATTGCTTAATACTCAGATGCATGGTGCTTAACCTTCTTTTTTTGTGTACTTTGTTGGGGTTGAAGTTGGGATTGTGTGTTATATTGTGTCTATATCTTGCAGGGAATGAGTGATTTACTGTCCCCAATTTTGTTTGTGATGGAGGATGAATCCGAATCATTTTGGTGTTTTGTGGCATTGATGGAACGGCTTGGACCCAACTTTAATCGTGATCAAAATGGAATGCACACCCAACTTTTTGCATTGTCCAAGGTCTCTCGTTTTCTCTATTGGTGCTACATCTTGTGCTTTTCTTGGTTAAATTAGACACCCTATTGATGGAACTATTACAGCATTTACTCTTTGTCGTCACTGAAGTATTCTATAATTTACATTGTATTTATTAACAAATTCTCAAACTTTATAGATGATACACCACTAGAAGTGGTGTAGTATCTTAAAAATGGAAGTCAGTTTTGTAAGCTGTATCTTAATATAAGATTTGATGGAAAGACTGGTTAGTTCTGAGTTCCTACTTTTGGCTTTCCTTATTGCAGCTGGTGGAGTTGCTAGACAGACCATTGCACAACTACTTTAGCAAGAACGATTGTTTGAATTACTTTTTTTGTTTCCGTTGGATTTTAATACAATTCAAAAGGTGAGATTGCTTTATCTAGAGATTCTCCTTAATAGTTGTTAACAATTTTGCTCTTATGCTATATTTTCTATCGTAGATAAAGTACATCCGCGTGCTTGGTCTAAGGCATCAACTTTTGTAGAAGTTTAAGGAAGAAAAGAAAGAAACTGAAAAGAATAGGAACAAGCCTTTGGGAACTACTTGATGCCTGTGCACAAAAACTTAAAACGTTTTATCGCTAATGCTGTTTACAACTGGTATTCTAGATGTTTGACGTCATTTTGATCCTGAGAATTTTCGGTTTAATCAGCAAACCATTCATTTAAAGATTCAGATGGATTAACCATACTTGGATACTTTATTGTTATCGTCCGTAATTTTACTATTTCTTCGTTTTTTACATCTTTTTGTTTTCTGATGATGTGTGCAAGACTTCATCCTTTTACGATATAATTGCAGGGAATTTGAATACGGGCAAACAATGCGTTTGTGGGAAGTGTTGTGGAGCCATTATTTGTCTGAGCACCTGCACCTTTATGTATGCGTCGCAGTCCTGAAACGTCATCGAAATAAGATAATGGAGGAGCAGATGGATTTCGACACCCTCCTGAAATTCATTAATGAGCTCAGTTGCCACATTGACCTGGATGCCACACTCAGGGATGCAGAAGCGTTGTGTGTATGTGCTGGCGAGAATGGCGCAGCTTCCATCCCGCCCGGAACTCCTCCTTCGTTGCCTCTTGACAATGAGAATAGCCTTTTGTATTCTCAACAGGACGAAGTATTGTAATTGAGAAAATTTGTCACCTAATATTTTTTAGGATATAGATCCAGTAATAGATTGTAAAAAGTTGTCTCATCTTTCAGTATCGCACTAGTAGGTAAGACAACCAATTCTTCTTTGTCATCTCCTCTCCTGCCATTTATAGCACCATAAGGGGAATCTGATTAGCTGCCATGGCTCTGGTATAGCAGTGGGTAATACAACCTTGGCAAGAACTGCCGGAAGATATGCGTCACGAATTATATGACTCGTGTGCCTTTAGGTTCGTTTTTCTCTTCTGTGTTTAACCAAATCTTTCCATCTGAAGAGTAGTTTTTGGTTCGCATTTGCTTTGGGTTGTCTCAGCCTGCACTGTATACCTGTGATGGTTGTGAGACTTGTCATTTGCAATTCAGTGTTTGTTGTAAATTTCATGTTAAGCAACTTCTCCTTTCCATTGAATTGACTCTTCTTATTCTCTTTCGTAATCCTTTTTGAGTAATTAATTTTGTATTTACCTTACTTTCTTAGCTTTATTACGTTATAAATATTTTATCATTACGTCCAGATTTCTTGAGAACAGTGCTTTTAACTTGTTTTAGAACACATACTTACGTACGTACATACATACATATATATAGCATTAATAATTAGCGTATTATTTCATTTCAGTGTTTCTAAAAATTGATACAAAAGGAACTAGTAATCGATTCCCATAACCAATTGTCGACCCAGGGAAGGCTTATTGACAGGTACTGGAAGTCTAATTTTCCTTTTTCTGGGTTTAAAAAGACTGAAGTAGGCAAAAGCAGTTCGTAGACAATAAAGATAAGATGCCACAGAGCAATAATTGAAATTGATGGACAATATTCTTTTGCTTTCATGTGAAATAAGAAAAAGTTAAAAAGAAAAGTTCACTTCAATTGTCAAATTGTGTCCAAATCAATTTATATGAATCACAATTTTTGTATAAACCTACACCATCAATCTGAAACACAAATCCTAAAATAATATAAATTTAACAAGTCAAATTAAAACGATATATTACTTGAGCTTCCCTGTAATGGGGATGGTGACAGAGAATCATTCAATGTCTAGTCTCTGTCAATAAGTAGCTGCCTGACAAAATTAATCATAGGACCATCCGGACTGTGTGTGGTCCTGCTCGCGCTTACAATTAGAGATACATACAAACCCACGTGTATATGACCTTATACCTCTCTAAACATAGGTTGGTCATTGGACTCAACTCCATCCCAATTGGTTATGGGAATCAATTACTCTGTATTTTATTCTTTAGTATATTATATATTCTTTATTTTAAAAATAGACTCATTAGCTTAGAATTTTTTATGACCATTAATTTCTGAAAAAATTAAAAAAGGGAAAATTTATTAAAGGTGCCTTTCTCATAAATTTCCGTCATAAATGTTGATTTATGAAAAAAGAAAAAGAGAGAGAGGTTTAAGAGGAGGCGGTGTACCGAATTAAAATGAAAGATTACTTTGATGGGATAAGTTCAATTTTGAATATTGAAAAAATAGAAAAGCGTTTTGGTATCTCTATATATTCATTTTTGTTGTTGTTTTTCATTTTTTTTTATGTTGCGTTTGTTGTTATATCTGAAATTTAGATTTTGGATTTTGACCCTCTTTAGTTATCTGAAAAAATTAAGGAATTAGATCAGGTAAGTAAGTACAGTAACTGAGAATAAAGACGTTAAATTATTTAATTTTCACTTGTTTGATCGAATAAGACAAAAATTTACAGCTCTATATCAAATTTCAAATGAATTTAAATTTTCATTCATAATTGGAATATAATTTAAAATTAAATATCAGAAATAACAAATAAACAGTCTATTAAAAATAAATATTTCCCTCACATTTATTTAACATTTTTCTTTTTTTATATTTCGTATTAACTGAAACTCTCTATTCAATAGTTTATATTATAAAATAATTTTATTTTGTTTTTTATTTTATTCTTATAAGAAAAATTATACACAATTATTTAAAAATTAATAATTTATTCAATCATTAAAAATAATTTAAATTATTTATTTATTAAATACAAATTTTTTATTAAAAAACTAAAAGAGTTTTTTTGTCAAAAAATGCAATATGTACACTTGTGATGATATTAACATAATTCAAGGGTAAAGAAGATTTTTTGAATTCTAAACTCTTTTGACTAATATTCAAAGAGAATAATAAGTTTGTTTTTAAAATAGAGGAAAACATAATGTTCCGAGAAATGAAACACAAGAGGTTAAATGTATTTTATTAGGTTTCGAATGCAATTTATTGTTTAATTTAATATCAAATTAAGATATCAATTTAATTTTGAATTGGTGGAACATCCTTAAAGAAGTCAAAATCAATCCACTGACAGAGACCTTCATCTCACTATTATCCATGCAAAACCTTCCATTCCTGTATATTTGACGCCATACGTGTATCACCATTGGCTACAAGTGTCATTATCTTCACCACCTAGACCAAAGCCTCGAGGGCTAGGTCCCCTACAGCCATTGCAGTTAAGAGGACCTGACTAATTTCCAAGTTAGGAACAATAACTGGTGGACTATATATATGTATGATCCTGCTTCTAAGATTCTGGATTTGAGTGGCGCCACTTCGCAGAGACCTTGTTCGAATGTAGGTGGCAAAAGCTAGCTAGACCCGAGGTATAGGATGGTTCCAGGAGGACGTCGGTCGGTTAGATGGTTCTGACCAAGTCCTGTCCAAGCTGCCAGTGACAGTGCCACCTTAGGTAATGAAGAAATGAGAAGACAAAACTGGGTAATATATGAATATATATATATATATATGCTTTCGTAAGAAGCAAGCAATAAACAAATGCTAATCTTAAAAGTAAGGAGACAGACACCTCACAAGGTTGTCTTCTTCTTATTCTTTTGACCTTTTCTTCTTTCTTTCTTTCAAGTTTTCCTAAGAACCAAGCATGAACAATACAAGGATGTACATAGGAAACGTGTCTTCTGCTTCAACCTTGCCTTTTGCCACCTACATGCGAACAAGGTCTAATAAGTTTAATTAATAAGTCTATTTTATATTAATTAATAAGTTTTTATAAATACAAATTTAATAATAATTTTTAATTAAATTTTAAATTCTTTAATAGGTAAAAATAATCTCTTTTAATTTATATAATTTTACAAGAAATTTTTTAAATATTTAATAATTTATCTTATCGATTTAATTTTTTATTCAATTTTTAAAACATTTTAGCAACGATAAGTTTGAGTTTAATGACTTCAAACTCAAACTTAATCAGAAGCTGTGACTTTAAAACTGTTGTCGTTGGATCTTATGGGCCCCACGTGTAGTAGTTGAAAGATTCTCAAATCCCACGCTGTTTAGGGATCGCGTGTAATACAATCTCACGGAGGGAACTCCGATTTTAATCATATTTTAAAATATTGATCTCAATAATTAAACATAGTTGGTGTGAGTGGTAAAGCACTCTCATTCCTTAATTAGAGGTCTCAAATTAAAGCCCTAAAAATAAAGAAACTATTTGGCCAGCACTTTCCTCTTTACAGGCTGACTCGACGAGAGTAAAAATTTGTCTAGGTGTGAATGACTTAAAAGTATCTTCTTATAATTGGGACTCTCCTAAAACATCTCGTGAGATAACAAAAAAGAAAATATATTGATCTCAGTCAAAAGTATAAACATAAACGAGTTTAATTTATTTTAATTCATAATTATATTTATTTAAAAATTAAAATTAAAATCCAATTCAATTTCTCATTAAAAATACCACATTTTTTCAAATATAATTTTATAACCAATTTATATAATTAAATTATCTTAGAATGAAGTTAATATATTAATGAAACTTTCAAATATATTTTTTAGTGCTTTTATTTTTTGAAAACTATTTTTAAAATTAAATATTATGGAATCTTACTTGTTATTTTATTAAATTTAATAAATATGTAGAAATTAAATAATACTTAAGTAATAATTTAAATATTTAAACTATAATTTTAACAAATCCGAATATTTAATTGGAAATACTCTTTTTTGTAAGATTCCTATAACTAAACCAACAAAGTGGAGGAGAGAGTACAGACCAAAGCTGGGTCGGCCAAAGCAGAGACATTAAAGCAAACGTTGCCTACACTTTGTCTCCTCAACCCCACTCCCTTCTCTGTTCTATGTCCCTACCACTACGTCTACTCCTAACTACACCCTCCTCAAATCTCTCCCTACTCCTCCTTATATATGATATTCTACTTTACTTGATTGTTTCTCTTGTTATATTTGAGATTTGTTCTTATTTTTGTTTGGTTGTTGTTGGATAACTTGAATGGAGCTTCAACTGGACCTAGCTCTTTCAACCCTCGGTAATCTCAGTCCCGTTAAGGGTCTACTCGATCCTCTACCGTTGTTTGAGAGAAATAGTAGTTGTTGCATTGGTGATGATGATCATAGCGGAAGTAGAAAGCGTAGTTTTGGTGATGCTTTCGAGGACTTCAGGGACGTTCCAAGAACCCTGCCTCTGTTTCTCTGGGATAAGCAACTTAACGACGATGAAGATGATAATGACCCCCTCAACAAGTACTTTAACCATTTCCCTCTGTTTTTCTTTTCTAAAGGAATAATCTTTGGAGTTGGTTTAGAAAAGCTGATAATTTCGATGCGTTTGAGTGAACAGGTTTGATGATGATGATAAAGGAGAGGGAATTGTTGCGTGGCCGCCGATTAAGCTCCGGCGAAAGAAGTTCTATCACAGCCAATCCAAGAATAACCGAACAGAGGGTAATGGCTGCATTGATTGTCGAAGAAGATCATCAAGTTCGAAGTACGTGAAGGTCAAGATGGAAGGAGAAGCTATAGGAAGGAAAATTAACCTTAGCCTCTACTGTTCCTTGACGATGATTAAGCAAGCCTTGTTTCGCATGTTTGATATACGTAAATATTTGTTTTTTGAAAAAATTGATATACGTAAATATTACCTGCAACCACGTTGTTATGTGCAGTTCTGAATCGAGATTGTCTGTAGTTATTCGATTCTGACCTGTTTCTTTTTGCTCTGTTTTGAAACAGGACATGAGAAGTGGAGCAGCTATGAAATAGTTTTCCAAGACACAGAGGGTGATTGGCTAATTGCTGAAGATGTTCCTTGGAGGTAACTCAAAAAGAGTTCTGTTCTTCAATTTTCAGGAAATGAAAATGGGCAAAACCCACTTGAGATTGGACTTGCCTCATTTTACTGATCCTGGAAAGGATATGAAAAAAGACATGAATTTTCATTGATGGAAGATGTTAAACTTTTGCAGGAGTTTCCTCAGCTCAGTTCAGAGACTTGAACTGGTGAAAAAGTAGCAGCTGATGATTAGTTTTTGGCAATTGGTGAAGAGCAATAGCTTCTTTTTTTTTTGACAAAGCACTATCTGATGTAGAATCAATTCTTAGTTATTGGAAAAAATTGTATACTTTACTTCTTAATAGCTTTCCTAATCACTGTGTAAGGACTTTTTATGATATGATTACTCATAAGAAAAAGGATTTAAATTACAAAATGAAATGGTCTGGATAGTAATTACGTCCGTAAAGGATATAAATATGTTTCCATCTCCAAAATTTAAGTATCTAATCATGAAGCTCTGCATCTACTCCTTTGAATTCCCTGTAGATTTACCTTATCTGGCAGCCTGAAACCATGCTTATGGCCCCTGGTTTGCAGGTTGTTTGTTTAGTTTCAGGTAAAAACTAAAGGTACCAGTCACAGGAGGATCAGAAAAAATTACCAACTTCAATGTCACATTGGAGCTAAGAGAACGGCCCAAGAAATAGTCCAAAACTCCCTGAAACCTGACAGGGGCCCGATATCCCTCCCTGAAACCTGACAGGGGCCTGATAAGCCTCCAGCTCCAACAATTCTTCAGACTACCGAAAGGGCATTTCACACATTTTTTTCCCTGAAAAGGAAAGTTTGTACAGAAAACGCCATTGTCAGTAAGTTGGTTGCATTGTCGATTCAGGAAAACAAACGGAATGGACAGTTTCAATGTATTTTCAGTTTGATATATGTCAAAGTTTCCATTTTTTCACTGTTTTTTCTTATTTTTCTGGATTAAGTACATAAAGCTTCAATCTTTAGAATCAGAAGTTACTGCAATTGATAGTGCTCATCGAAACCCTCTTAATACTTTTTTGGGGGACAGAGGAATTTATTCTGACAAGGATAGTACCGAGAACTGGAGTCAACAGGGAACTCGAAACTGCTCGGAACCTTCCTGATGGTGGATTGGAGATGCCTGTCCAAGATCTTCTTAGTTACTACTCTTCTTAGTATTCAAACTTGGAATGGAGCACTCACTCACGTTATTAATATTTTATTATTATGACCACAGAAAAGGAAATTCCACATTCAGGACTAAGAAATTAATGGAAAATTAAAAAAACATGCAAGTGCAATTTGTACCACACAAATGACAAAACACGTACAAAACCAAAAAGACACTCCACTTGACTCTGACATATGATTTAAATACACACCTCCAATAGCTTACGTAAAGCAGACGTTCGTTCGTGAAACTATGATTTGACTGTAGATCGGGCATGGCATCAAGTCAGTTTGGAATTTGGGTCCGGATAGATGGCTGAAAATGACACCGTTTAAATGTGAAAATTGAAATTATCTTTTTTTTTAAATAAAAAATCTGCGGTCGCTATACTTTAAATATGTATTAGGTAAATCTCCAGATTGATGAAATAGTTTATAAATTACGTCAATTAGATACTTCACACTAGACAAACCCTGTACGATATGCTGGATCGAAAGAGTATAAATAGAGGCAGGGCCGGTCCTGAGATTTTATAGGCCCGGGTCGAAAGAGAAAAAATGGGCCCCTGATATTAATTAAAAATAAATTAAAAATTTTTTTTAAAAAAATTATATTTTTATATGTATTTTTTTAAAAAAATAAAAATGGGACCTGGGCAGGGGCCCACCTCGCCCCTGCCCAGGGCCGGGGCTGAATAGAGGATTTGAACACAAGATCTTTTGACTCCATGTCTCCCTACTTCATCAACTCAACCACTTCCTATGGTCAAATTGAAATTATCGCTTACAACAAAATATAAAAGATAATGTAATATTTTGAAATGTTTAAATTGAAGTCTAAATAGACCTTTTAAAATAGAATTTGAGTGGATAAAAATTTAACTCAAAATTAAAAGAAATTCAAAAGATATCATACTAACTTTCCTTTTTTCTTTTAAGAAATTTCTTGGATGCTAAAGTCCCAATTTTCTATGATCTTGAAGGTCAACCTACACAATTTGTCCTAATTTATGAGTTTTAATTATTAATAATACAAAAGCAAGTTGACTAAAGGTTAAAACTTCAAGTAGAAGCCACTTGGGTTTTGGATGCACATTGTCAATCCAACTTCTTTAAGGTATTAATTAATGTATTTTTGGATGTTTGTAAGTAATTTAAATATTTTTTTAAATATTACTTAACTAATATATAATATTTAAACTATTTTATCAGCAAGATTTTTACTTAAATTTATCACGTAAAATTCAAAATTAACTTAAATTAATATTTAACGTAAATTTTTAGAGTTAATATATACAATTCAAATTAATAAAATTAAATCAAATAACTTCAAATTTGATTATGGATGTCTAAATTAAAACATTAAACATAACTGAAAATTTAAAAGAACTTAAATTTGATTAAGTTTCTTTTTTTATTAAATAATTAAAAAATAAAAGAGAAATTAATCAAAACAATCATTTAATTTAAACAGTTAGATTTCTTGTTCTAGTTATGGTGTTTTCTTATGTTTTATTAAATCTCACTCACACATTTATATAGATCTTATATAAATATATGGATGAGATTCAATAAAACGTAATTGAAACAAAATAATTGAAACAGAAGGTTTGATGTAATCCAGTTGTGAGTCACGTATTTAGAAAAGTAGGGCTCTCGTTTTAAGACAAAAACATTAATCAAAGACAAAATCATTAATCAAATGAAAAAAAAAAGGTTGTGATAAGCTTTTTTTTTAAAGCGTGTGGCGTGGAGTTGTCGCAAACGATAAGAAAATTCAGACATCTCGCAATACGATATACTCAAAAATCAAACGAGAAAATGCGACACCTATCTACCTATCTAAGAAGTCTTTTTAAGACTTCTCTCTCACTCGTTACTTTTATCTATATCCATTGAATAGACGTCTTTCTCTCTCTCTCACATCGTCAGTCACTTGCTCGAGTAGGCTTTTCCACATGTACTCGCGACTACCAGGCCTCTGCTCTCCTGTCCGATTCTTATACGTGACTGCTTTCGTCCGGAATTGACTTTGCACGTTGCGTGAATGTTTGTCGCCACACATTTGTCTTATCACTCTCATTTGTCAAATTGATCAAATTCATCACGGATTAACAATAATTTGGGATATCATATCATAGAAGATACATGATATTTAAGTTTAATTAATTTTTTAAAAAAGTATTATTTTTAATTCTTGATTATTTTATTAAAAAATAGGAGCAAATCAAACATGACATAAAAATCATATTTGTGCCAATGAAATGTTGTTGAAACTAATTAAATATGATTAAAATAAATAATTTATTACAATTATATTAAATTATTAATTTAAATTTAATTTAGTTTATTCAATTAGATTTAAGAGTTATATTGAGTCGTTATATTAGTAACGTCCCTTAGTGGGTGAACGAGTTGGTGGAATGGAAGACATGAGGCTAAAAAGTTATGTGTTCGAATCATTGTTTTGAATACCGTTCCGTACCGGCCGGTACCGTACCGGCCGAAAAACGGAACGGTACCGACCCTTTAGGTACCGGGTGTAAATACCGGTCGGTACCGGCCAATACCGGTCGGTACCGGCCGGTACCGGTAATACCGGCCAATACCGGCCGGTACCGGAAATTTTCAAAAGTTTAGGGACTTTTTTGCAAAATTTTCAAATTTTTTTAAAAAAATCTCCCTCCTCTCTCACCCCCTCTTCCCCCTCTTTTTTTCAAAGTTTTTACAATTAATTATTAGTTAAACTTTTATTGTGAATTTTTTATTTTAAATTTTAAAATAAAATAAATATTTTTATTACTAATAATAATTATACATTAAATTATACTTAAAAATAAATTATTTTATTTAAATTTATTTTAATCTTTTATATAATATTTATTAATAAACTAATAAAGTATTA
>JAOTAY010000007.1:30494710-30525519 GCA_025629805.1 Erythroxylum baracoense | reverse complement strand
TGTAATTATTATTTATTATATAATGAAAATTGAAATTATAATATTTTAAATACTTTGTATTGTTTTTAATTTTATATCTGTATAATAATTATTGTCTTTTTTCTTAGAAAATGTGATTATTAATTTATTATTTATATGTGAAATATTTGAAAATTATTGTTATTTCATTTTAATTGTAATTATTATTTATTATTATGATTTTTGGAGTCAGGTTTAAAAATATACAGTACAACTGTTCAATATGATAATGGATTATTTTGCAAATTGTAAAAAATTTCAGGGACTATTTTATAAATTTAAAAAATTATCCGAAATGGTACCCGGTATTGACCGGTACCGGTACAGTACCGTACCAATGCCCAATCCGGTACCAAATCCGGTACGGTATTCGCAACATTGGTTCGAATCCCCTATCTACACTCCCTCGATGGAGCTGTCGTATAAGGCTTACATAATGTGGAGTACTCGGTTAGCGTTATTTGTAGGCTATTACGTTAATCCGGAGGTTTACTCAGTGCGTATATAAATGATAACGACTGCAAGTTCTTTCGTTTTTTAAAAAAAATAGTAAGATTTTATTAATTCAATTATAATATTCATGTCATGTATAATTCAATGTTACCTTTTAGCGGGATTGTAAAAAATTAAAGATTAAAATTTAAAATTTTTTATAGTTATTATAAATTCCATACCTTTATTTTACCATAAATTATATGTTTTTTAAAAATAAATTTTACAAACCAATAACTTAATTTTTAAGTGATAAATTTGACTTTGGTAAATCCAAAATGAACTTTAATGCAAAAATAACAATCAATTTAACACAAAATATTGAAAAATCTAAAGAAACTTGAATCTAAGAGACCTTAAATACCATTTTGTTGTTTTATAGAAAAAAAAGGCAAACCAAAATATGCATAATAATGACGTCATGATTACCTAACCTAGTCAAATCAACTCCTTCCCATTTACCCGCTTCAAGCCAACCAATAAGAAGTTGTTGAGTGAAAGATTAGATTAACTATTATCCCATCTGCAGTAATTACAATGATTATTTAATACTAATCTCGTCAAAGGTGGCTCGTGATTGCATATTTCGTATAAGATAAGAGATTAATCATGCATTATCACCTTTACTATTAAACATGCTTTACTTAGCGTGGTATTGTCTTCTACACATGCGTAGCATAGAAACGTTGAAAGTAAAAGAAGTCAACAAATGGTTGCAGAACACGTCGTATCAGTTTAGACTTTCATTCTTCAAATATGGACATACTATGTGTGGCTTTTCACATTGTCTCCATCTACAAATACAAATACAGGAAACCAAAAAGTAATAACAATAACGGACGTTTTCTTTGACATTATGATTACGTTTAAATATGTGATGTGATAAGAATAAGTACTTATTTATCGCAGTTTTTAAGTTTAAATATATGGGTGAACAATCGGAGGTTGGAGGAAAGTATATTGCTACTGCAAAAATCAATAAGTAGAAAGAAAGTTGTTGTAAGAAAATACTTTTGCAGTAGAAATTATACTTTCTATTAATAACCTTTTTGATAATTATTATTGTCCATTCTACCTTCAACTAATAGAAAGCAAGTCATATGTTTGAATTTATATGACTAATAATATATTTTTTATGAAATATTTTATTCACTAAACTTATTTTATTTATATTTTTCTTATTTTAATTTAATATTTTATTATTTACAATTTTAAATTTATATGACTAATAATATATTTTTAAATTATTTATATAATAATGAATAGTTTATTAAATCAATAAACCTTTTTGTCATTTTGTCTCTTTTCCGCAATCGCAACCACACTTATTAAACACTTATTTTCACATTTCAGCAGTTACCAAAACAATAATCTCAAACACATAAGTATTTATTGAGAATAAGTACTTATCGTTTCACCAGGTTATCAACTACTACTGCTCCCTCAAACCAAGCCTATATCCTTGTGGTACGTGTAAATACTTAAAAAAAAAACTTGATGAGATTCGTAATTAGACATAAATTGAAATACGTCTCGTGTTAACAAAAATTTTACCAAATAATTAATAATTTTTTTTTCATGCGACTCTATAAAAATAGTCTTTTTACTAATTAGAAATAAGGCTGTGTATTTTTAAATCTTTTCAAATCTTACATATTAATAAAATTTCTATTAAAATGTTGTTTCGAATTTTGTAATTAGTAGACATAAAGAGTTTTCTTTATAATATTTAAAAATTATAAACTTTTTCAAACTTACTTTACTTCTCAGTAAAATTTTTATCGTCACTGTCAGTTTTGTTTTACTCATGAAAATAAACAGAGTAACTATACATGGAACTTCCCGCAAATCCAGCCGGAAATAAATTCACATAACAGCGTATTGATAACGACAATAAGCACACTCACTTATCACACTTTCACAACTACTTATCAGATCTGTCATATATGTCAGCGTACTTATTACTACATAACTTATCATTCCGATCCATCTCGTCTCGTCTCGCTCACGGGTATTTAATTCTCTATCTCTCTCTTTCTTTGCCTCACTCGCAAATCCCTAATGCTTTCCTCTTCCTCTTCTCCTATAAATACTTACCAGAAGGAGCTTAGATAGAGAGACGGAAACGAGTTAGAGAGAGAAAGTAGAAGACGAAAGTAACTGGAAACGACCTTGTTCCTTTCGCTCCTTGGGAGAATTCTCCGATCTGTGACTCTGGTGCTCTTTCATTTACGTCTCTATTGTTGATTTTTTTTGACTGTTTAATTTTGTGTTTTTTTTTTTCAAAATTCGAGAATCTTCTGAGACTTTTTGTTCCAGTGATATGTTTGGTTTATGTTTGTTTGTTTGTGTTTTGTTTGACAGGAATTTTTTGACTTTGATCTCTGAAGGTTTAGATCTCTGAGTTTGATTTTTGTAAAAATTTTCTATTTTTTTGCTTATGTTTTGGCAGGTGTTTACATATAAAAGAATTGGAACATGTCTTCGCTTAGCAGAGAGCTTGTGTTCTTGATACTTCAATTTCTTGATGAAGAGAAATTTAAAGAGACTGTTCATAAGTATGCTTCTTTAACTTGCTGCGTGTCATTTTTTGTTGTATTATTTTGTTTTTTCCATTTGTAGTATGGTGCTGTTATTTATTTATTTTTGGGTTTAATTTTGGTGTCGAGATTGGAGCAAGAGTCAGGGTTTTTCTTCAACATGCGGTACTTTGAGGATATGGTGACAAATGGGGAGTGGGATGAGGTGGAGAAGTATTTGTCAGGGTTTACAAAGGTTGACGACAATAGATACTCCATGAAGATTTTCTTTGAGATTAGGAAGCAGAAGTATCTTGAAGCTTTAGACAAGTGTGTTCATTTTACCACCCCTTTTAGATGCATTTCATTCAATGTAATTTTGCCATGAAAAAGATTGATTCTTGGTAATATATATATATATATGATTGAACAATTCTTGACATAATGTTTTACTAATCTTAATTGTAATTTTGAAAAAATCGAACTCCAGGAGAGATCGTGCTAAAGCTGTGGATATATTAGTGAAAGACTTGAAAGTATTTGCGGCATTTAATGAAGAGCTTTTCAAAGAAATCACGCAACTCTTGACACTGGAGAACTTCAGGTGTGTGATTTTTTCATAAAGTTTATATTGTATATTGTACTTAAGTTGCTGAAATTTTAATTGTGTACGGTCTTTTTATGATCGAGTACGGCATTTCTCATGCTTAGAAGTTTATCTGCAGAGAAAATGAACAGCTGTCAAAGTATGGAGATACCAAGTCTGCTAGGGGTATAATGCTTGGTGAACTGAAAAAGTTGATAGAGGCTAATCCTCTTTTTCGCGATAAGCTTCAGTTCCCAACGCTAAAAAATTCAAGATTGCGAACGCTAATTAATCAAAGGTCCATATGAAATTCTGGGTCTTGCTTGTCTGTTTATGATACTAAATTTGATACTTCGGTTCATTTCTTGATGTTACTCAAACTGAAATGCAGTTTAAATTGGCAACACCAACTTTGTAAAAACCCAAGATCTAATCCAGATATAAAGACTCTGTTTGTGGACCACAGCTGTGGACAGCCAAATGGGGCCCGAGCCCCTTCTCCTGTGACTAGTCCCTTAATGAGTGCTGTGCCCAAGGCAGGGGGTTTTCCGCCATTGACTGCACATGTTGTAAGTGATTTAGAGAGGAATACTTTGCATTATAGGCCCTGACGGGTTTTGCTAAACTTTTTTATTGTCTATGGTGTCTGTTTACAGCCATTTCAACCCACACCTGCTGCTCTTCCTACATCTCTTGCTGGATGGATGGCAAACCCATCTCCTGTTCCTCACCCTTCAGCTTCTGTTGGGGCGATGGGCTTGACTGCACCTAACAATGCAGGTAGACATACCTAAGTCCTTTTGGATCAGTTCTTTTTTATCAGTTCAAGGACTCTTATCAAACTGGATGGATTAAGTCTTTCTAGTTATGAATTTTCTCATTTATGTGATACAAATTCTAGAAAGACTTCTTGAAGGCCAATTCCGCTTGCTTATGTGGAGATGGAGGAGAAAATTTCTGTGTTGTTTATCTTTGTATAAGGAAGAACCAGATTGACAACAAAGCACTAAAACACATTAACTAAACTCCAAACTTGTTGGTGAAAAAATGCGAACGATTTTTCCAGATGGAGTATGATAATGAGATGCTAGTGTGCCATAACAAATTCTAATGCTTTAATGCCTTATGACTTGCAGAAACTTCATTAATAGCGGTTGATGACTGTTTATTGTCTTCTATATTCCTTTTATGGCATGATTAATTTTAAATTTCCTGCATCATACGAATTTCTGAATTGTTTGCTTATGTTTTTTATGTCTACATTCATATTACAGCAGCAATATTAAAGCGCCCTAGGACTCCTCCTGCAAATAATCCTGCTATGGACTATCAAACAGCGGACTCAGAACATGTTTTGAAGAGACCAAGGCCTTTTGGCATGTCAGATGAGGTCTAAAATGATTCCATCCCATCCTTTCCTTTTCCAGTTTTTTTTTTCCTTTTCCAGTTTTTTCCCCCCGTTTTGGGTCTAATGAACGTGGTGTAAATCTTTTTCCATTTTGGCAAACTGGATGACTTACAGTTCTACTTATTGTGATTTGACAATGAAGTGGGAGTTCTTTCTGTTTTTGACTTACAGCTAGAATTGAAAGTTTTTTTTCTTAGATATTTCCTTTTAACGTATTTTTATAGTTTGAAGATTTCAGTACTTTGACTCGTAGCCTAAAACACGCTTGGTAGTGCAAGTGCCTGTCTTTGATTGTTATCTCTGTGGAAAAAGGACTATTCTCTTGGGTTTTTCTGCCTAGGAGGGGCATTTGAATTTAGTTGTGAGCCAATTGCATTGCCTTAAGTACATGAAAGTTGTATGCATTATTTTCGGTTTCATTCCAATCAGACCACTAGAGCCTGATTACTGTATTTGCATTCTTTCTCCATCTAATTGAATCTTGGTGTTTTTTATTTCATACCCTGGGACTTCCTCAATGTCACCTTACCAGATGTTCCAAGAATTGAGCTCACTTAATTGCTTATTGTGTTGTATCAGGTCAATACTCTCCCAGTAAATATTCTGCCCGTTGCATACCCAAGCCAGAGCCATGGACAGAGTTCTTACTCTTCTGATGACTTGCCAAAGACTCTGGTTATGACCTTAAATCAAGGTTCGGCTGTGAAGAGTATGGATTTCCATCCAACACAACAAATTCTCCTATTAGGTAAGTCAATGTTGCATCATCAACAAGATTTATGTACATACTTGTTTTCTGTGCATGACCCTGCATATTTATTTGTATTTTGTGAGAAATGAGTGAACATATGTACATACTCTTTTGCAGTTGGAACGAACATGGGTGATGTCATGGTATGGGAGTTGGGTAGTAGGGAGAGGATTGCTTCTAAAAGTTTTAAGGTTTGGGACCTTGGTACCCGGTCAATGGCGTTACAGGTTTGTGAATTTAAAATCTGTAACAATTTTTATGAAAAGTCATGATTAGTTTGGTTTGGAGTTTCAATGTCATTTGGTTGCCCTTATCTTACTCTTTTTACTTTCTCTACAGGCATCTATAGCCAATGATTATACAGTGTCAGTAAATCGTGTAATGTGGAGTCCTGATGGAAATCTTTTCGGTATGTCTGTCATACAGTCTCGATTTTACTTTTGCACTCAACAGAGAGCCTTCAAAATAGTAATTTGGCCTTATTGCTTGACATATCGCCTCTTCCTGTTTCAGGTGTTGCATATTCTAAACACATTGTCCACTTATATTCCTATCATGGTGGGGATGATATAGGAAACCATCTTGAGGTTTGTGTGAAGTTTGACTGTTGGTCTAATCTGTCTTAAGTGCAATGATTATGTTGAACCTTCTTGTAATTAATGTTGGTACTTGAGGCTCAGGTTTTCTATGATATTTAATTCATCTTTCAGATTGAGGCTCATGTTGGCAGTGTTAATGATCTTGCATTCTCTTATCCAAGCAAACAACTTTGTGTTATCACTTGTGGGGAGGACAGACTCATTAAGGTTGATTCTGTCATTGCTGAATTGATTATTATTCCTGAGAAGTATAGTACTCATAAACAGTTCAAAATTGTTCAGGTGTGGGATGCAGTTACTGGTACCAAGCAGTTTATTTTTGAGGGGCATGAAGCGCCTGTTTATTCTGTGCGTCCACATCACAAGGAGAATATACAGGTAATTCATTGTAGTTTCTACCCTTTTTCCTCCTGATTATATAGATAGTTTTGCATGAAGAAAAGGAAGTTGGCAATCTGTTTTAAAGTGGAATTAAAGTTAGATCTGTTATGATTACTTCAGTCAATGGCCATAAGTAGATTGGGTTTGTTATTTCCTTATGGTTCCACTTAGCATCAGAGTATGTTAAAATTATTTTCTTTTGCAAGCCTTTAGTTGAAACATTTCTTATCTCTATTTCCCGAAATGAATTTCTTTCATATCGATTGCTGCCACCCTCGTGCCCTTTATCGAAATATTTACTTATCAAGCATTTTGGTAGAACTTGGTTTACATTATGTTTAATTCCTTTACGATAGGTTGAAAGATGTACTTTTTTCTTTGTGTTCTTTCCTGTTGACTCTGGATTTTACTCTTTTATTTTTGGTAATAATTGTGGTATTGGTAGTTGACGTTTGGTGTCTACTAGCCTTGATATCTTAATCATTACTTGTAAGAGTTCCTCACGTCTCTCCCTTTCTCATCTCTCTATTCGCTGTTCTCTTTTCTTGTTCCCAGTTTGTTTTTTCAACAGCTACTGATGGAAAGATAAAGGCATGGTTGTATGACAACGCGGGCTCAAGAGTTGACTATGATGCTCCTGGCCATTCATCTACCATGATGGCTTACAGTGCTGATGGAACAAGGTCCATGGATGATTCATGCTTTAACATTTTTTTTTATGTTGATATGGATGTTAATATGTTCTATATTGTCTTTTTTTGACATTTGATTATCTGCAATTTTAGGTTATTTTCTTGTGGCACTAACAAAGAAGGGGAGTCATACTTGGTTGAATGGAATGAAAGTGAAGGAGCTGTGAAGCGTACCTATAATGGTCTTGGGAAGAGATCTGTAGGGGTTGTCCAATTTGATACCACCAAAAATAGGTTCTTGGCCGTTGGTGACGAGTTCGTGGTTAAAGTGTGGGACATGGACAACCTCAGCCTACTAATAAGTATTGATGTAGAGGGTGGATTGCCGGTAAATTTTTGTTGGGGCTTATCTGTTAATCTGATAGACTTTCTCCCCAGCTAATAATATGATCCTTATGAGTTTGCAGGCTTCTCCTTGTATTAGATTTAACAAGGAAGGGATACTGTTAGCTGTCTCAACAAATGAAAATAGTGTCAAAGTTCTAGCAAATTCAGATGGGATAAGGCTGCTTAGAACAGTGGAAAATCGTACCTCTGATGCTTCCAGAGCTGCTTCTGCAGCTGTTGTAAAGGTATAAGTTCTTGCAGACATGGGTATTTTATTTGCTATGCATATGTTTCAAATTTTAAATATTTTTTCTATCGCCGATTTAGTGCCTCCTTTCTTACTCGGAATCTATTTCTTGATGCCTGAATGAATGCAGGCCCCTCCAATTGGTAATTTTACACCTGTCAATGCAACTGCTGGAACTATCATGGGGGATCGAGCTGCTTCTGTTTCTCCCATGGTTGGAATGGTAAGTGTTGGTTCTTTGACAGGAGAATCAACTTCACAGTTCTTAACTTTGGATATTTAAGAATTTTTAGCAGCTGTTGGAGCTGCTATTTACATGTCTAAATGGAAATCTGCTTCTTCCCAATTATTTGAGGTTGTGACTTCTGTTTTAAATTTCTTCAGAATAGTGATGGCCGGGGTTTGGTTGATGTGAAACCTAGAATTGCTGATGAATCTGTGGAGAAGTCCAGGATCTGGAAGTTGACAGAGATTAATGAACCATCACAGTGCCGCTCTTTGAGGCTTCCAGATAATTTGACAGCCACGAGGGTACTTTCTGTTTGGCAACTTACTTAGATATGTCAAGCATTGCACTACCGTTGCATGCAAATAATATATGGGTGTTAGGGAAGTGATAAAAATCATTACTATTATTGGCATGGTTTTGTTTTTATGCTTCTGTTGGTTATTCATGATTTTTTTCTTCCATCCAAGATTATCTAGCATGCAATGATGAAAATTTCTTTTCAGGTTCCTCGACTTATTTATACAAACTCAGGACTTGCTATATTGGCATTAGCATCAAATGCAGTACACAAGCTCTGGAAATGGCAGAGAACTACAAAGGTATTCTTTTCTTCTATTAAGTTCTGCAGTTGATGTCTCTAAAAAGTTTTATATTAGTGCTTGAATTTTAAAATTCTCTTGATTATCAAAAAACCTACAGGCCACTGCTTCTGCACCACCACAATTATGGCAGCCTTCTAGTGGAATACTGATGACTAATGACATAAGTGACAATAACCCTGAAGGTGCTGTTCCATGCTTTGCACTCTCAAAGAATGATTCATATGTAATGTCAGCTTCAGGAGGGAAAATTTCCCTTTTCAATATGATGACATTTAAGGTAAGTTGTCTCTTCCAGGTTCTTTCCTTAGAAATATTCCTTTGGTACCTTTAGTTTTCAATCTACTAGAGCGTACTTATGCAGGAATTTCAACATTGAAATAGCCTATGAAGCTTACTTATTGTTATGTTCTTCCAGTGAAAATGACTACATTTAAGCGATAGCATTTAATCCTCTTTTCGGAAGTTACATGTTATTGTGATTATGCCAAAATGAGATGTATTTGTTTTATGTCATCATCCTAAATTCATTGACAGGAAAAAGTTAATCTTGGGGAAATTACAAGCTTATGAGTAATTCTGGTCATCTTCTCAGCAACAATATGCTCTTACCACATATACCTTTTTTTATTATGTTTCCATGCTTTCTATATTGTAGACGATGACAACATTCATGCCCCCACCACCGGCAGCGACTTTTCTTGCATTTCATCCTCAAGACAATAACATCATTGCTATTGGCATGGAGGATTCCTCGATCCAAATCTATAATGTTCGCGTTGACGAGGTATTACTCGGATGAACTGAACATTAAACTTCTATTTGGCGTGGAGAAGTTAGAGCTAATGTTTTCCATGCTGCAAATTCCAGGTTAAAACAAAGTTGAAGGGCCACCAGAAAAGAATCACTGGCCTTGCCTTCTCCCACACTTTGAACGTGCTTGTGTCTTCAGGAGCTGACTCACAGGTGAGTAGTGCATACCATAGTGTCTTAAAAGAAGCAAACTAAAAAGTTTGCAGTAGATAGGTGCAGAATTTTCTAGGAATTATGTACTCCATATTTTACTTTTTCCTATTATTAATGTTAGACTAATATTATTATGGTATGGATCATATATAGGAAATATCCTGTATTAGCGAGTATTATTTTGGAATATTAGTATCAGCTTAAGTTGCCTACTAGATAGAAGGGCTAAACTTAGTCAATAACATGTCACTGTATTTTCTCTTCTTCTCTTCTACGATTAGCTGCCGAGTTTTTTGTTGCTTCGTTCTTTAGATCATTTTTCATTTGATTTTGGACTGGATACCCCTTTTGAACAAAATTATATCCAAAACTGGTTTCTTTACTTGCAGCTACGTAGCATGGTTTTTAATATATTGATTATTTGGCTCTCCTACTACAGAACAGAGTTCTTTGCTATTTCAATATATTCTTTCTCAATTGTGCACTTCTTATATGGGAGGAACAAAGTCATCTCGTGTTGGATAATGAATTCTTGTTATCTTTTTCCAACTACACAGTTGTGTGTTTGGAGCACAGATGGATGGGAGAAACAGGCTAGCAAGTTCTTACAGGTTCCGGCTGGACAATCTGCATCTTCTCTTGCTGATACACGTGTTCAATTTCACTCTGATCAAATACACTTGCTGGTGGTTCATGAAACGCAGATAGCTATATATGAAGCACCAAAACTAGAACGCCCGAAACAGGTATGTAATGGGATTTGTTTTCCAAAGTTTACTGTTGTAGTTCCTTGCATTTATGTTATTACATGTGAGCTGGGAAGCATTGGTTGGACTTTTATCATTCTTTAGGTTTTTATCTTTGAACGCGGTGTTTTGCATATAGCTTGCAAGAGCACATGATTTTATGCTCTTTTCTTTCTTCTTGGATTCATCTTTGTTTTGGAGGGGGCCTGACTTTGCATTTATAATTTACTAAACAGTGGCTCCCTCGGGAAGTAATTGGCCCTCGGGAAGCAAGTGGTCCAATTACGCATGCTACATACTCCTGTGATAGCCAGTCGATCTATGTTAGCTTTGAAGATGGAAGTCTAGGTGTTCTTACAGCGTCAACTCTTATATTGAGATGCAGAATAAACCCTAATGCATACCTAGCTCCCAATCCTAGGTGAGTTTCTCTTCCCCCTTGTGTTTCTTTCTCCCGTTCTTTTGTCTTCTATTATTCAAAGAAAGTTGTCCCCTTGGTGCATCTGACCCTTGGTTTTCACATCTTAAGGGTATATCCTTTGGTCATTGCTGCACATCCATCAGAGCCTAATCAGTTTGCGTTAGGACTGACTGATGGTGGAGTGTATGTGCTTGAGCCATTGGAATCAGAAGGACAATGGGGAACTTCCCCTCCAGTTGAAAATGGTGCTGGCCCGAGTACTGCTTCCGCCACAGGTGCTTCTGAACAAGCTCAAAGGTGACAACAACATGTGCAGGCTTTCACTAGATAAATCCATATCCGTATGTTTCTTCCTTGTGGTCCCTCTCCTTGAACCTGCCATTTTGTGATTTTCAAGGGGGAAGTTGCAGAAATTAGGTGTCGTAGATTAGTCATCCAGCTGAGCGCAGTCAAGTTGTTTCCGAAAGTGGCAGCAAACTATTTAACATTCAAGGAACCGGTGTTCTGTTGGTGCCTATCTTAGAAAAAAGACTGGAGAAGCAGGAATTATAGTGTAAATTAAGGATTAAAAGGAATGGCTGGTAGTCTGACAATAGAATATAGAAGGAACATTTTGAGGAAACTGTAGTTGGTTTGGCTGGTTGGGAGCATGTAGCTTAGCTGTTTCATGCGTTTTAACTTTCATGTAGCTATAAAAGGGATGGTTGACTAATTGTGAAATCATTATTTCTCTAGCTCTAGGCGAATATATCAGTGCCATTTCTCTGTAGTTGTCAAATGACTTTTCACCAGCTATTCATCTTATATCAACTTTCAGGACAGTTAGAGACTTGTGACATTTTAAACTTGGTGTATCCTTGTTGACATTTACCATAATTTTTAAAGATATTCGACATTATATTTAATTGCTTACAATCTGACTGGTATTGTCGCATTGATTCTTTTGCTAGGAGTGATAGTTGGCGATATGAAAGTATAAATTGACTTACTCAATACGTGTTTATTTAACGGAGCCTCTCTTCAAGAGCTGGGATGGGATTGCCTCACCGTGCCTTCACCGGAAATCTAATCCTGTGCATAAGGTGAAAATGCAAATCGTACTAAAAGATAATCTTTCAAGCATTGGTAAGAACCACAATGGTTACACGCACAAAACCAAACATCAATAGATTTGCACTTTGCAAAGGACTAATACTCAAATGTCAAATCTGAACTATACAGATTATAACAAGGCTTGTAGGATGAAATTTAACTCCGTCTGCGACCTGACTTTGTTTGCCTTTTGGATTTGCCTGGGGAAGACTGCTTTGGTACAGGTAACACTGTACCTCCTCGTATATCGTCAGTCACATCACCGAGTGTTTTCTGAGCTTCGATGTAGACAGTAAGATCTCGGATCTGTGATCATGATCATTGAAACACAATGAGACATTATATATCCAAATGAAACGAGAACCTGAAGATCCAAAGTAACTACACCACCTGCTCTTCTAGATCAAGAATCTTCTCATTCCTCGATGATAAAGATGAAGCTTCCCTGGAATACACATTTGATCTTAAGCGGTAAAAATTTACATTCAGCCACAGGCGAAAAGGAAAACACTTTGAAACATGAAGCAAAGCTAAACAAATTAGTTGTCTTTCACACAAAGCTAATCAGGAAGTAAATAAATAATGTAGGTGGTCTTGTAAACTGTATCATCCAGTATATCAGCAACAAGATGACGAGAAAATCATTTGAAGTCCAGGTGAGTAGGTAAGTTTTACCTCTCTTCAATTTCCTTAACCTTCTTGCGCCACATTTCTTGATTCTTGATGAGATTACGGTTGACCTGAACAAATAGAACTTACTAGATTAGGAAATTGGAAGACTATAAATCTAAACATAAAAAATTTGACTCCATTATTCAAACTTACATCTGCAACAGCATTCTTTTCCTGTTCACACTTCTCCAATTTTATTTGGATGTCCTCCATTGTGAAAGTCACAGCATTCTCGACTGCTTCTAGAATTGAACTTTCTCGTTTACTTTTGACCTCCATAATTAGAGATTCATAATACTAAAAGATCCAGAGAGTAAGAAAATGTTACCTTATTGTCCATATACATCTTTCAAGTGCAATATGCATGTAAACAGTAGCAAACATGTGCAGATATTCCCTAGTAGGTAAATCTACAAGTGATGTGATTTTGAAAAGTACTCACTTGTCTTTGAGTCTCCAGCTGAGTAGGTAGCAGACGGTTATACTCGTCCACAATCTGTTGTCAAAAGATTTCAAATTAAAGGATGGACATGACTACCCTGGATGGACTAAAAAACCTGAACACATGGCATCTGAAGCAAACTGGAACTTGGACCAAGCTTTTAAAGGACCAAAATCGTCAACAGAAATAAACTTTTAAAAGTACATACTGTATCAACTTTGCTACTAAAGATGGCCCCACTAATTCCTGAATCCTCTCCACACCGACAGACACTGCAATCTCCTCCAGGTAACGTACATTGAGAATTCATATCTACCAATTTATCATCAGCTTTGGACTGGTTTAGCCTGTGAACATAATTGTCACCAACATAATCCCAAATTTGCTGCGTTCTTACATCAAGGGAGTACTGATGCTGAGTGTCTTGCCAGTGCCTTATGGCATGCCTTTCTTTATATCTGAGTTCAACAAAATGGACATTAGTAATTGGGTATTCCACCCCAAGCGTAACTACCGATCCTAAGCTCAATTTTATGGTGGTTCTAAATCAGAAACTTTGACCTTCCACATCCTACAAAGCCACATATTAGACAAGCCCACAAATTCTCCGATGTTCCACAAACAGAACAAGCTGGTATCTCATCCTGCTGCTGACAAAGCCGACAGACCTGGTAACATGCATAAATCATATCAGTAGTCTTGTTTCTACCCCAACTTGGTAGTCATTAAAATTATATTCGTGATCCATAATGTTGTGACAGGATAGACAAAAGAAATGAATAATAAAAGATGGCAAAATTAAGCATCAAATTTCACTAAAGGATGTCAAAATGATCATTAATTGATGTAAAATTCCATAGCCCCGTTGCTCTGCTGCCCATAAAGCACCAAAAATCCCTCATTCCCCAGCCATGTTACAATGAAAACCAGAACCAACACAAATCTCCAATACAAGACCTAAAAGATTAATAAAGAAATACAATTTCAGATACATAAAAGCAAAAGAGAGTAGCTCACTCACCTGGCAAGACAAGTAGGTCCACTTTGACGTGCAAGAACACTGAAATGAATGATCACAAAGCGTACTCAGTATTCCACTAGTATCAGGATCCAATCTCTCTGACATAAAAAACCCAAAATCAACAAATTGCAACACAAAAGCCACGTTAATTTGTCTGATCACTACGTCTGTTGATAATTCTCATTTGACCAACCAAGGCATATCGGACAAGTAGGCAACTCAGTGAATCCTGATGGAGGAGTGCTTGCTATATCGGCCGATTCATTGAAATCCACAGACACCAGGTACAGAATATGACAAACCTCAGCCTAAAACATAATCAATGAAAACAAACACTTGCATTCAGCAATTACAAAACTTGAACAATGCTCTCTAATTTTTCAGCCCATAGCCTGGATCAATTTTGTGCTCACCTCATTTGGTGAAAATCGCTTTCCATTAAAATTTCCGTAAAATTCATTCGCGGTCAACTGATTATTCAGTTTGATCAACACACTGTACCGATCTTCCATTCCATCATTCCTAAATCACAGAAAAAAATCACCCAATTTGACTCTTCCAATCTCAACTCAGTAGCTAATGAAAGGAAATGGAGCATCTTTTGTAACCGTTACCTGATGAAGAGTAGCTCTTGGACATGGTCGATGTGAGGACCACAAAACCTGATGAAACCGTTCGACGAGAGGTAGTTAGGAACTGCGACGACGAAGAGAGAAGTTGATCGTGAGCTAGGGTTTGGAAGCGAGCTCTGTGATTCGCTTCGATATAGGTGAACTACCCCTCTCCTCTCATTGCATTTTGGTTCCGGGACAGGGTTTGAGTGGTTGGCGGCGGCGCCGATGACCGTGAATCCGGTTTCGTCGTCGAGAGTGAGAGGTTGATTGGAGTCGACTGAGTGAACTCGGATGATAAACATATCCGGAATCGGTTGAACCAACAAGTAGACTCGTCTCAAACTCGGACAAAGTGACAAAAAGGGCGGCCTCAGCTTGTTTCGCGGGAACTTGGCAGTTAAGGAATGGGGAGAGATCTGACGCCGATAGATTAGATGGGCTCGTTAACGGCGAACAAAACTCAACTAACCCCTGACCCAGATCCGCCTAAAGCCCGATCAAACCATGGTCCGGCCCGTTCAACTGCCGTGCTAGTTGTTGGGGCATCCCTTTTATGAACCTCTTGATAAGAAAGATTTGACTACAACATTCGTAAATGATTTTGGTTTCTTTCTTGGAATCTTATTTGAAGAAGATCTTATCCGAAATGACGGCGTTTGACCTTCAATTCCGTTGCTTTTTCAGACTTCCTTCTTTACAAACACTGACGCGCGAAGACATTCAAACCAACAAACTGAAGAACACAAATTTTGAAGTTTTTTCAAAAGAGACAGACGATGAAGACACAGTTTTTATAATTCATCCCGTCTTCCGCCGTCCACCGACTACACAACCCACCTGATCTCATCTTGTCCCGTCTCTGATCATTTACATTGCATGAAAAGATTGGAACTTCTGTAAATTTTTACGTCCTTTTTGTTTTCCTATTCTTTCTTGTATGTTTGTAACAGAATTGATAACGAAGAAGGCAAAATATGTCGTCGAGCACGATCAGGAAAGCGATCGGAGTCGTGAAAGATCAGACCAGCCTAAGCTTGGCTAAGGTAGTCGGCAATATGGCGCCGGAAGTTGAGGTCTTGGTGGTTAAAGCCACCAGCCACGATGAAGACCCAGCTGACGAGAAGTACTATAGAGAGATTATGTATCTCGTTAACGGTTCAAGGAGTTACGTTGCTGCGTGCGTGGCGATTGTCTCGCGGAGGTTGAGGAAAACACATGATTGGATTGTGGCTCTAAAGTCGTTGATGCTTGTTCACAGGGTTTTGGTTGATGGGAACCCTTGGTTTGAGGAGGAGATTGCGTTTGCTGCGAGCAGAGGAATGAGGGTTTTGAACATGTCGGATTTTAGAGATGAGGCTCATTCCAACTCTTGGGATCATGTGGGGTTTGTGAGGGTTTATGCAATGTATCTCGATGAAAAGGTTGAACTCGAGGTGTTTGAGAGAAGGTCGAGAGGTGATGAGAGGAAATTTGTTGGTTTTGAATCGAGAAGAGAGTTTAAGGATGTGACACCTGTTCGTGAAAGGAGGCCAGAAAAGGTGTTTGGAGAGCTTCAGAGGTTGTTGAGACTTTTGCACAGAGTTTTGGCTTCTAAGCCTACAGGGATGGCTAGGAATAATAGGCTTGTGGTTGTAGCATTTTACCAGGTGTTGAAGGAGAGCTTTGGGCTCTATGCAGAGATTCGGGCGGCACTCAGGGTTTTGTTCGATACGTTTATCGAAATGGAGTATGTAGATTGTGTAAAGGGTTATGATATCTATGTTAGTGCAGCGAAGATGATTGATGAGCTTGGTGATCTCTATAGTTGGAGTAAGGATATTGGAGTGGCTAGATCGTCTGAATACCCTGAAGTGCAAAGAATCACTGATAAGCTGCTTTGTACACTTGAAGGGTTTTTGAAGGACATGTCTAATAGGTCGTCAAAGAATACTGAGATTAGCAAGGACGATAAAGTTCCTGCCAAGGAAGAGCCAGAACTGGATACAAATGAGATCAAGGCTATTCCTCCGCGAGTGAATTACATGTCGCCGGCCCCTATGGAGTCTCAACCAGTTCCGGAACCAAAACCACAACCTCAGCAGGTGACTGAGGACTTGGTGAATTTGAGGGATGAAGTTTCCGCCGACGAGCACGGAAATAAAATGACTTTGGCTCTGTTCTCTGCTACTGCAGCTGCAAACACAAACGGCGAATGGGAAGTATTCCCATCGGATGGAGAGTCTGAGGTGACTTCAGCATGGCAGACACCTGCTGCTGAGAATTGCAAAGCAGAGTGGGAATTGGCATTGGTGGAATCAGCTAGTAATCTGTCGAGACAGAAAGTGGCTCTCGGCGGCTTTGATCCGCTGCTGTTGAATGGAATGTATGATCAGGGGGCAGTGAGACAACATGTGAATTCTAGTACAATGAGTGGTGGGAGTGCTAGTAGTGTGGCATTGCCAGGTGTGGGCAAAAGTGCAACACCATTATTGGCATTGCCTGCTCCTGATGGGACTCTCCAACCAGTTGGTAGCCAAGATCCATTTGCTGCATCACTTGCTGTTCCACCTCCTTCATATGTGCAGATAGCAGAAATGGAGAGGAAGCAGCGGTTTCTAGTGCAGGAACAGCTGCTCTGGCAACAATATAGGAGAGATGGAATGCAAGGTCAATTGGGTTTGGCTAGGATTGGTCCCAGTCCTCAACATATGATATGATGCCTTGTGGGATTCCATTTCCAGGAGGATACTATCAAACAAAACACCTTATATTAGAATCTCTTGTTTTTCAACTTATTTGCTAGGTTTTTTGCGAGTTTTAACAGACTATTAGGAAACTTTTGAATTGGGTTTATCGGCGAATTTGATTCAATTACATTTGTGGTATTGAATTAAATTCGATCTATATTGTTTGGAATAAATCTGAATTGAATTCAATTACATTGTTTGGAATACAATAAAAATAAATTCAATTACTTCATACGACTATTTTTATCCTTAACTAAAAATAGTATGTAATTAATTTATGTACGTTTTGTAGTAATTTGTATATTTATGATATGTATATTTGGAAAAAAAATTTAATGCTTTTGAAAATAATTGACTCTTCAATTCACACACCAAAACACACCATTTGAGATGTGAATTAAATTTATAAAAAAAATAAAATACAATTCCGTGATTGAAAACGCATAAATTCATTAGATTCCAAACTTACTGAAACTGCTAATTAGAATCCAGGACGATGAACATACATATTGCAAGGGTCAAGACTCAAGAGTCTCTCGTAGATTCATTATATGCCGGAATAGGAAAAACTGAAGTGAAATCAAACCGATTGAGTATTGATTTACCTGCACAAACACAAACTGAAACATTTGTGGAAATTGTTCTGCATTTCAGCTTTCCCATCACAAAAATGCAAGCTTTTAGAAAATAAAATATGAATTTTAAGTATTGATTAATATTTATGTCAAGAAAAGAAATTCCTTGGAAGCAAAACGAAGATTGAAAAGGAAAAGGCACAAACTTTCTTCTGAACTGATTATGGTTTCGGCTAAAATGAACAGTGTCCATTTAACCCAACACTCATTCTTTTGGAAAACCCTCCAGTAGGGACACCAATAATAATAAACCCCACACTCACTTCCACTGTACCGCTACAATCTTCCCTTTTTCCGACATGTCAAACGTCGTCGTCCTCGACAACGGCGGTGGCTTTATCAAGGCCGGCCACGGTGGCGAGCGTGACCCCTCCACCGTCATCCCCAACTGCCTCTATCGCCCTCTCTCGTCCAAAAAGTTCCTCCACCCTTCTCCCACCTCCGCTGCCGATGACCTCACCTCCGCCGCTATTCGACGACCCATTGACCGCGGTTACTTGATAAACCCTGATCTTCAACGAGACATATGGAACCATCTTTTTAGTTCTCTGCTTCGCATTAGTCCTTCAAATTCTTCGCTTCTTTTAACAGAACCCCTCTTCACTTTACCGTCCATTCAACGCGCCACCGACGAGATTGTTTTTGAAGATCTTGGGTTTAAGTCTCTGTTCGTCGCCGACTCGCCGAAGTTGGTTTATCTTTACGAAGCGAGTCGTCAGCCTTATGGGTTGGTGGCGAAAGCGCAGTGTAGTTTGGTGGTGGATTGTGGATTTTCGTTCACTCACGCAGCGCCTGTTTTCCAGAACTTTACGTTGAATTATGGTGTGAAGAGGATTGATTTGGGAGGGAAGGCGTTGACTAATTACTTGAAGGAGTTGGTTTCGTATCGGTCTGTGAACGTGATGGATGAGAGCTTCATTATGGATGATGTTAAGGAGAAGCTTTGTTTTGTTTCTCTAGACGTATCTCGCGATTTGCAGGTTGCCAGGTAGTGAATTGCAATGGGGGTTTTTGAGGATTGAGGTTTTGCCAATTGGGTTGCTTCAAAGTTTGTCTTTTCAAAGATTTTAATACTTTCGAGCTTAACTAGTTTGTGTTTGTTGGTTTCCCATTGTATTGCAGTCAGCAATTGTCGTTACATTGAACATTCTGTTTAGTAAATATAACGATTTGATTGATGTTTCAGGAGACGAGGAAGAGACAATCTTCTGAGGTGCACTTATGTACTTCCTGATGGGGTTACACATACTAAGGGTTTTGTTAAAGACCCAGATGAAGCAAAGAGGTATTTGACAATGATGAACAGAACTGCTCAGCCATATTCTGATTCGAACCAGGGTTCGGATCGACCTGACTATGCCGAGAAACTTGAGGAGAGAAAGAGAGTTGATTTAACAAAGACAGTAAGTTACCCGTTTCCGTGGAATAATGTTGCATTGCCTAATGCTTCTAGTTTTTAAGATTTTTACCATCTCTTTTCAGGAGTTTGACTTGACAAATGAGCGTTTCCTTGTGCCAGAGATGATTTTCCACCCTGCAGATTTGGGTTTGTAGCGTATTTTTAGTTATACTGGAATGATTATTTGTAAAGTTAATGCTATAAGCAGAATATTTAATCATGTGTTTCCTTCTTTGTTATTTTAATCGTTGATTCGCCAAAATTGCCATGTTACACATATAAATTAGCTTGGGAAAACATCAAGGAAGAAAAATGTATCTGCAAAAACGTTGAGAATCTTGGCAGGATAGGTGTTGTCTGTTGAATAGAAGAAAGATAGTCCTTTGAAACTTGGCTTGGAAAATAGATTAGTGTAACCCCCTTTTCCTTAGGTATGAACCAGGCTGGCCTAGCTGAGTGCATTGTTCGAGCAGTTAACTCTTGCCAACCCCTTCTTCACCCTGTACTCTTTGAAAGGTGCTTCAACAAAATCTTTTCTGACTTAAAGAGTTATAATTCATTTTGTATTGGTTATCGTAGTACCGGTGGTGATTGATGGTTTCTCAATCTTGTGCTTTGGCAGCATTATATTAACGGGTGGAAGCACATTGTTTCCTCGATTTGCTGAGAGACTGTAAGCTTTCTTTCTCATGGGCATGCATCCTGTGAATTTTATGTTGAGACACCCACGATTCTTTCGTTTACCTTTTTGGGTGCAATTGCAGTGAGATGGAGCTCCGACCTCTTGTACCAGACAACTATCAAGTGAAGATAACTACACAAGAAGAGTAAAATTTTTCAGTCCTTGAAAGTATTTCTGTTTCTGCAATACCATTATCTCCTTTTTGATGATAACTTATGATGCTTGTCAGTCCCATACTTGGTGTCTGGCGAGGTGGATCCCTTTTGGCTTCCAGTCCTGATTTTGAAGCTATGTGCATTACGAAGTCTGAGTATGAGGAAATGGGATCTGCTCGATGTCGCAAGAGATTCTTTCATTAAGTGCATGAAATGTTAAGGTATATATATTTGTTGCTGCAGCATCATTCCGGCACATACTCTTCTAGCAGAGAGCAATTAAGGTTAGAACGTTGAGTGGCACCATTTGATATTTTCCTTTATCGGTGAAATTGAATATGGATGCCATTTGATATTTCAATACTGCATATATTGCTCTTGACTTGTTCAACTTTTCGTGACTTTACTAGTTCTTGACTACGAAACAGATCTCCAAGGGATTAAAAGCCGGCTTTCCGTTTAACATAGACCCTTTACGTCGATGTTAATAACGAGAAAAATAGACAGCAGACGACCGAAAGCAGAAGGTCAAGTGAACTTACGTTTGTTCTGTTAATGAGGCATGATATGGTGATCGTTCACTGCCCTTTCCTTTTTGATATACAAGTTGACTGGTAATATGGAAGTTCAAAGGGATAAACTGTAGATGGAGCAAGGGTTTCAACCACATTGGAGAGTTCCAAGAGGTCATTGGTATTGATCCTTTTCGTTCCATTACACTGTTCAATGTCTACTTGTTTCGATATTTACTGTCTAAATTGAAGTCCATTTGTTATTCTTGCACCTCTACAAGCAGAATTATGTAACGATTTGACATTTCAGGCGTCTTTACAAGTACATTATTCATTGAGAAAATTACAAGATCCAGACTACTAGAATGTATCCTTAAGAACTCTTAGGATTTACTCATCTTCAAATTCAGAAAACAAATTTCTTCTAATCCTTGTGTTTGGTATGTATCGCATACATGGTACAACAAATTTCTGTTCCTGGGCTAATTCAAAGTTTTAACGTTTAGCTACAACTTGACCTTCAATTCTCACAAATCAAATCTTGGGAAAAGCCATTATCACAAAAGGCTGTTGTAGCTGAAGACTATGATGACGCAAGATTTCCAGGCTCTGGTTCTCTGCACATCGATAAAACAGCAACTGGTTCATTCAATTCAACTTTTGACTCTTGACTGCTAAGATTAAATAATGTGTGAGATCTGATTAACGCCATCTCTCGCCATCTTTAGTCGTCAGCAGATCTGGTGTATTAGTCAGAAAATGGCTGAGAGTCCATGCAGAAATGCACCAATTTTCTTTGGTACTGCTCATAGAATTCACCAACAGCTATAACATCTTGATTATCTGGACTCAATCCAGGTAAGTCAACTAGGTTAACCTGGACCGAAGAACCTGACCCTGACCCTGACACTGACTCGTTATCTGAATCTCCTAAATTTGCAAGAATTTCTGTACGGATTTCCCGGCAAGCAAGTATAAACATGGCAGCTGTATCAGGCTGATGTGCCTCACGGAGTGCGGCTAAGGCTTCTTGCAATGCACCCGCTGCAACATACAGAATAATAGCCCTGAAATGGAAAGGCCCAGAATGAGTACTCCACTTATAATCCTTGTATGAGAGCAAACTAGAAAAGGAAGTTGATAGTACCTCCAAATGTTGTGCTCACCATGAAGGACGTGATCAGCCCACCTGAGTAACACCCTGTGAAAACAATTTTGCAAATAAGATCAAAGGGCTTGGACAGATTTCAATTTGGAAAACTGCTCAATTATGCAATCTTACAGCAACCAACTAGGTATAGATTATAAGCAATAAAGAGAAAGGCCGAAAAGGGAGAACACAAATAGTGAAAGAAATAAAGCAGGCATTTTCATTTAGGCAGATTAGGATGGTGAATTATTACCCACTAAAACGGCAGTCGATAAGTAAATTACATAAGATCATCGAACAGAAGCCACATCACATCGAGAAATGGTATCGTGGCATGAAGTTATAGTGAAAAAAGAAACTCACAAGTTAAAAGTAAAGGTATTTCAAAAGTTGTACAAATTATTCAGAATTTTGAAGCAATCGTAACCTTGCATAATCAGATCCCTTTAAATGTGTAGCAGCCAGAGTTGCAGCATCCGTCCATCGACCAGCATCTTGTAGCTGCCAAGCAAATAAGAATACCCCGGCAACCATTATAAATCTATAATTTGACCGCTCTTTCCACATTTGATGTACTGATAAGAGTTTAAAAACATTGATGCATTTATGGAAATACCATGGTAATCTTGGTGTAAAAGAAACCATCTTTTATCAAAGGAATATTCATTTCATCTGGCCAAGCCAGCTATTCTCCCCTGCTTAGCCTATATGATTGACGGCTAAAGGTAGAGACGCAAGGGATTATTAACAGCTATATTGCTGTTAGAGAGGAAAGGCTTCAATTCACTTAATTTGTTACTATTACAATTTTTGGTAGATTTAAATGGAAAAAGCCACATCATTTTCGATGTTGTTGGACCTAATTCTATGACGGGAAATAAACAGAACCTAACCTGGGAACAAGCTTCTTGGTACCTACCAACAGCACACAGAAGATGGGTGCCAGAGAGAGAGATGTCAGTTCTGACCATATTGGCTGCAACAACCTAGACAGTGATAATAACAATTAATAAGTAATTAAACTATATACAGTTACTAGTTTTACACCAATCAAAAACATTCACTGATTTTGAAGAAAATTGATGCTTACTTTTACTGCAAGCTCCAGAAGAGATCTTGACACTGCAGATGACAGTGCAACAGCACGAAGAGCATTTACATAGAAGCAAGGGCTCTCAGGAGAACTAGAAAGCAACAGACTGACCGCTGCTTCCAGGTTCCCAACCGACACCAGCCTGTGCATCAAAAATGCCAAATCAACTATCCAAGAGAATCTAGGATCCAAAATAGATGCATAGCAAGGGAAGGATTAACTTAATATATTTAAGTCTTAAAAGGTAGAGAACTAATCTGACAAGAGAACGGTTCTTTTGTGCTTCCCCCATTGTATACCAAACTCTTTTCATAAGCTAATCTTCCGAAATATAAACTAGTCCAGCAAAGTGAAATGTGATGCTACAGCATGACTAACAACCAGTACAGAGAATTAAGCACATCATATGGCATTCGTTTCCGAATTCTATTTTGAGCTTGTTTGGATTTAATACTGAATCTGCAGATCAATTATCAAGCAACACTACAAACAGATAGGAAAGACTTACTCATGCACACGGTTCTGAATAGCTTCTTCTCCCTCCAATTTCTCATGCCAAGGAATGCGCTCATTAGCACTTTCACATAACTCTTCTTGCTGGACAGCGAATGATCTAAGTTGACCTTGACTCTGCCTCACCAATAGACCCACATTACAGTGTGGAAGTTTTTAAATTAAGATAAAACAAATAGTAACAGCAACACAGACAAATAAAAAGAATAGGGAAAATTGTCTTGAAATCAACTGACCAATGAATCCTTCTTCTCAGGTCCAGTTACTGATTTTCCCTTTGATGTAATCCTATTTAGCATGGCATTGTCATCAAGTTCTGTGATTGATGCTGAGACAGGAGCCTTAGGTTGTGATTTGTTAACTAAATTCTTGATTGAATGGCTTAAAGCATGAGGCAATTGCAACCAGAAAAGTGCCTCCAAAGTTTCACCAAATAGTGTGGCTGCAAATGCAAACCTTGCAGCAGAACCTTTGTTGACAATATTAGCATACAATCTTGCCCTCTCGTCATCAAGTAAGCAGCCTACACAAATGGAAACATGTAGAACAGATAGGAACTCAACCAATTTATCCAATTTCCCAATGGAAGGGTGTATAAATGACCATTAAATGATAAAATTTGACCTTCTTTTCTGTAGGGCTCTAAAACTTTAAGGAGCATCTCTGGCACTACAGAGTCACCAAGAGGGGGTAAATCAATCATGTAGCTTCGAAGATCCCCACTGGATGCAGAAGTTCCAGGAAACGAGTGCGGTCTCTTATCAATGGTTGTAATGCTAGTATTAAACCAAGATGGCTTCACACCCATTTGCAAGATCATCCGCAATGCCTGCAGTAAACATACATTGGAAAATCAGCAGACGACCGGAAAAGAGACCCTCTTTCAACAAGAATTTCATTCATTTCATAGCGTGCCTTTCGCTGAGGTTTTCTACAATATAAATAGGAGTTAGAAACTCAAAGTAAGCGATATCTGGACCCAAATAATGTTTCCAGAGATTTTCCTTCTCCCTTTTTAAAGAGGAAAAGAAGGCAAGGAGAAGAGGGGGATGAAACTAAGGCACAAAAGATTCATTTGCATTTCTGTTCAACAAAATGGCTACTCATTATTCTTTCACTCTTTTAAAGCACAGTTATTTCCCCTTCCCGTGGTCCATGCAAATAAATTATAAGCAATAAAGAAGAGTAACACAGAAAAGATTGTGCTAATTGACAAAAAATTTAAGTATTTTGGTACATGACTGTTCTGTAATTTTCTTTTATAAGGATACCAACTTATTTTACAACTACTAGGAAATATACAAGTTATTTTCAGATGACAAAGAAAATGGAAAGACACAATTATAATACCAAGGCATGTGGAGTTGGAAGCAGCATTGGCGAGCATATAGGCATAGGCCGAAATCTCTCTTTCAGAGCTCTAGAGTGTGGCATATAACCAAGTTTTTTGTCAACCCTGCATGGATAGTAAAGTAAGAAGCCCTCATGAATGCACAAAAAGCAACAAGAACTAAATTAATGAATGCATGTAGAAGAGAGCTTATTAACCACACTATACATGTTAAAAAGGTTAGGTGGATGTCACACCAAGGACTACCTATGTGGAAGATTGCATTTTCTTAAAACAGACATTTCAACATGCAATAAATAACAGCTTGAACCATAAGGTCGCCAATTCAGAAAAATTAATTCAAGTCATGACCATATTGCAAAAGATGATGTGTGGAATTCTCTGCTATGTAACTCTTAAAAGAGACCCAAAAAAATTTTGAAAATACAGTGATGTCATTCACAAAGGTTGCAATGCATTTAGCGAGAATGGGACAGTTAGATGATTGAACTTTGGCAAATTGAGAATGAACAATCTAATTCCAGCTTCCATTTTCCTGTATCGGTGGGAAACAGCATGGTTTTCTGGAACCATCAGTATGGGTGCAGATTAGTTGGAAACATTTCCGTTAACAATATCCCAGAAATACACATTAAAGAAGCAATGGAAATGGGTTTGTTGACTCATAGAGTGGAACATACATGGTAACCTCAAGAAGGCGGAAGCTACTATCAGCTCCAGCAATGCACAGCACCAGTGGGTCACTTTTGTCTATTCGCAAAGGTAACCAATCAAGTTCCAAAACAAGGGTTCCCGGAAATTGAGGTTGCAACAGGGAATTTGCCAATGGGTCCTGTGAATCCTGTAAATAGAGGACACGAAGACTATAAAACCTCTAAATATGAATTAAAACATACCAATCATGAAGAACTGAACCAGAATCATGAAGACTGCATACAAGGGCCATCAATAATGACAACCTCTGCCAGAGCCAAAACAACAAACCTCTACCTCTACCTCTACCTCTCTGTAGTTTCTTATTTTTTATGTAACATTATCTGCATACTAGAATTTTCTAGTGGAAAACAGGTCTTGAAGATCTTTTCCATATAAGAGTATTGCAATTAGATGCAGTATATCATACTAATATATGCTTGTACAATATGAAAAATAAAGAATTATGATCCCAGTTGTCACGCTTACAAGATTGAAAACAGAAAAGGTATTGTCCTCAAAAAGCACAGCAATACGCCCTCGGTTTCGATCCCCAGGAACTATAGGTGAGAATTTTATTCGTCGTATTCCATCTCGATGAGTGCTAAATGAGGATGAATGTCCAGTTGTCACATCCCACCACCGAATATTTCCAAACCTGTCTCCCATTACCTGAGAAACAGCAAAGTCGCCACTTAAAACAGAATGTGTTAAAGAATCAAGACTGTTATTTAAAGATCCAACCAATGCAACTATTGGAAAATGTTGGCACATACAACATGGGGTAAGCGGTAGGCCATGGCTGTAATCACTCCATCAGAAGAAACAAATGAAGAAGAAGGCCATTTTGGTCTAAAGAAAAGGAAGAGCAAACCATTTATCAGACCCATGATCTAGTGTTGAAAAGAAGCATAACTAACAACAATTGTTCACAGAGTGCACTGTTCAAGGTTTCACGATCAACATTTCATTTGAGGACTTATACCTGAAGTCTCGGACCCTCCGGCCATGAACCTCAAAAACGCCAAGCGCACCATTCACTAATGCAAAAGCAAAACTTTCAGCTGTCTCATCTTGGGATCCATCTGAACTAGCTCCAGCTGCACATACAAGCTATTTTTCATGCTCAAAAAGGATTCTGGATGTTGGAAAAACAATATAATAAGCTGAGAATAGTGATAAGTGAGCAGATGAAGAGGAGAAACTGACTAGATTCTGACGATGACTTTGGGGTCAGTGATCCATCTGATGTTACTGATGCACCATCTTTGGATGATAATGAACCTTGACTAGAAGAACCATCTAGAACACTCTTCGGTAATGTTGGAAGAGTCCATTCTAATACTGTGAATGGAAGGGCCAAGGATCTAAGCTACATGGAGATAACACATATGAATCCTCTATAGAAAGAGTGATTAGCTCTAGCTCACATCTTTACAAGAACAAACCATATAAAATAGTCAGGAAATAAACTCTTGATGTAAAAGTAACACAAAAGCTTCTCAGTATTGAGCATAAAGAACATCATAATATTTGGTCATGAAACCAATCAATGAAATGTGATAAGCCAAAAAGCATAAGGCAATTTTTTCTAAACAAGAGCAGCAATGAATCTTATAAGAAAAAAGAAAAAGAATTCGTTAATAGTAGAAAAAGAAAAGAGAACAGCCAACCAACCATGATGGGTGTTTTTGTCATAGCCCAAACCTCCACCGGTGCATCACGGAACAAAATAAGCAGATACCTAAAGTTGTAAAGCATGACCAATAAAACGATTATCAGAGGATACTAATAAGATGTAGAACATCAATATAAATATCAGAAAGTGCACGTAAATAAACTATTAAATGGTGTATATGAGTATACAAGTTTGCAGTTACATGCACAGATTTCTAGTAACATGACCACTACCATAAAAAGAAGACTTAGGACAACCTTCCAGAAGAAGAAGCCCTCAAAGCTCTAATGGGAGCACGCTCTGGCTTTTGCAAAACTCGAAATGGTCTATTGAGACCACTTCTGACACAGGTTACAACAAGCCTATTAACATAACCTCCAGTCTTTTCATTTGCCTGAGATGAAGCACATAGAAAGGAAAACAGATATAATGAAGAAGAGAAAAGGGAAAGCAGAAAAAAAAGACAGGAAAAGTATTGAGTTGTATTCAAACAAAAAGCTTCCAGTCAAATGCACCACCTGGGTGTAAGAAAATGAAACCAGCCTAGAGTTTCCAAGCCATCGTAATCCCCTCACTGTCCCATTATGAACTGAAAAGCTAGCAGCAACAGCATTGGCAGAAACATCAACAATGTCAATCGTTCCACTCTGGGTTCCCAAAGCAACCAGTGGAACAGCTACAGCAGGAAAATTGCCACCACCTTCAAGTTATATCATGCCATGAATTAAAAGTTGTTACCATATTTTGCCAAGCCATTATAATTCCAAAGTACTAAATGGAAGGAAAAGTTTAAAAATTTTAGGCAAACCAAATGTCAAGTGAGACTAACGGGCCAGAATAGCTGTCAAAGAAGGGGAGGGTACAGCCAGCATGGTAACTGTTGAAGAAAGAAGCTGAAGTTGACCAACCAAGCTGATCTGCAACAGAAATTTGAGTTGTAGCTATGAGAGAACAACCTTACAGGGGATGAAAAGCAATATTATTCACCAATATACAAAATATTCACTTCAACATGCAACAAAACTAAAAGATAGTCAATGTGCTCCACACACCAAGATTGACTCCCAACAAATAGGACAGTTAAAAACAGTTTTCTCATTCTAACAACATGAAGCTCCCATTGTTCAACAAACAAAATTTTCTGGCTTCAACCGCTAACAAAGATCACAAAAAGCAACATAAAAGAAACATTGAAAAACTATTTGGTCATCGACCTTAAATGATAAATCTCCATGGCCGAAAGCAGACCTTGAGTGGCTTTTACCACCACTCAAAAGTTCTCTTTGCTTGCTTGCTTCGGAAGCAATTCTATTAATTGAAGCTAAAGAGTTGGATCCAGACCCTTCTACCGGCACTTCACCAGTGTCAGAAACCACATTCAAGTTGGTACTATCCTTTTGAGTGTCTCCAGTCCCTTCAGCAGTCAAGAGCCAATTCCATATTTTTCCATCATCAGAAACAGATATCAGTTGCGTCTTACAACGAAGAAAAGTATCATCACAGAAATCAAAAGTATTGTCAAAGTCAACATTAGTTAAGGGAGAATTTGGTGCCTCGGAATACAATTTAGCAATATTTTGAAAGGTGGACTCTGCTTGGCTGATTGTGACTGCTAGACTTGAAGGAGAAGGGACAGGTGTGCCAATTGAGGGCATCAATTCCTCCATTGCACACATGACATGCACTTGCTCTCCTCTGTGATTGTACATGCACACAAATACACTCCTTTGAGGCCCATAATTCATCAAACAAAATGCAGCAACAGTCAACATAGAGCAGTATAAATCTTATGACTGCAGTATTAACTAAGGTATGCAATAAGCATCCATACAATTCTGCACATTCCACTTCTAATTACTGAGGAGATTTCCCTGTTAACTATGAACAATGTCAAAGAATGATATCTCAAATGTTAAAGTTAGTGATGCTGCTTACTCTTTTCGCTGCCAAATGCTGAGTCTCCCGTCAAGGTGAGCACAATGCAATAACTCGTTATTGGGATCCGGCAACACATCTAGAAACTTCCCGCATCCTCTCGGTAGCGAAGCGCTAAACAGCGCAGTCTCATACTTCAAATCGAACACGATCAACTCTCTAGGAAATGTAACAAACAAGATGTGCCTCCACTGCGGCGAAAAAGCGAACTTCACACTATACGTTGGGAACAAAGCCGACGCCGGCGCGGGCGCCGTGTCCTTCTCCAGCTTCGCCAGCTCGCTGGAGTCCGTAGGAATCCGAAACTCCTTCAAAGAGATATCGTTCTCTGTGTCTCCCAATACCGTGACGGACAACAGGAAGCCTTTGAGGCCAATGACGCAAAAATGACGTGAATCGAACGGATCGCGGCGGATGCAAGACAAGTACTCAGGCGAAGCGTCGTATTTGAAGAAGCACCGACCGGAGGAGGCGCCGTCGGTGGTGTAGAGAGAGAGAGTGGAAGGTCCGGAGATGGCGGCGAGAACGAAGTGGTGAGGACGGGAGAGGATCCAGCATAGATCTTGTACGCCGCATTTGGAGGTGGCATCGTGATCAAGCCAAAGGACAAAGGATTTGAGGCGGATATCAAGGACGGCGATGCGCCCGTGGCGGTCGCCGACGGCGAGGACGAGGTGAGACGAGGAAGGTTCGGAGGAGAGAAGATCGTGGCTAGGTGAGAGAGGGATCCACCGGACAGAAGTAACGAAAGGTGAAAGAGAGGAAGAAGCCGATGAGGACGACAGTGTCGAAGGAGGAGGGAGAGGGACAGTGGCGATGAGCTGGAGAGAGCGGGAGTCGAGGACGGTGACGGAGGATCCGCAGGGGAAGGCGAGGAGGCCGTTGGGAGAGAGATCAAGGGAGCCAAAGTTGTTGCGGGAGGGAGGTCCCGGGAGCATCCAGTCCGCCGCCGTGTGCGGTGGCGTTCCTGGGTTTGACATTTTTCTGGTAGGCCCACTAAATCTGAAACTTACAGAGGAGCGGCACTTGTTGATCTGTTTTCGAGCAGTAGCAGTCGTAGTAAGTAATAGCTCAATAAAGACGGAGAAACGAAGCCCACAAGCCCAGTCCACATCTGGTAATGTGTGTGATGAAATTGAGCATCATCGGATGGCTACCGTTAGCTGGACTGACAGAGGTCGGGAGTACCCGATCGAGGGACCTACTCTACGGTCGGAGATAATGTACCATTTACGTCATCCTACTGCTTTTGAGTACGCGTCAAGGGCTGTGGTCTAATGGTTTCAGCTCCTCACTTAAGGCTCTCCTTTAAAAAAGAGGTCTTTAATTCGAATCACGCTAAAGGAGGAGAAATAGGAATTTATCCTATTGATGATCCTCTAGCCCCTTGGGTACAGCTCCTTGATCGGATCAATTACGGACGTCTCGCTTCCAGCGGCAGTGTGGGAGTTGAAGCTACTAGGGA